>CAUYUJ010000230.1:37500-54516 GCA_963575745.1 Prorocentrum cordatum | reverse complement strand
TCATCATCATCATCATCATCATCATCATCATCATCCCCCTCCTCCTCCTCCTCCTCCTCCTCCTCCTCCTCCTCCTCCTCCTCCCCCTCCTCCTCCCCTCCTACTCATCCTCCTCCTCCTCGTCCTCCTCCTGCTCCTCCTCCTCCTCCTGTTCCTGGTCCTCCTGCTCCTCCTCCTCCTCCTCCTCCTCCACATCATCCTCCTCCTCCTATTCTTGTTATTCGTCTTCTTCGTATTATTGATAGTATTCTTCTTATCATTAGTATTATTGGTATTATTATTATTAGTATTATTATTAAGTATTATTATTATTAATATTATTATTATTATTATTAGTATTATTATTATTATTAATAATATTATTATTATTATTATTATTATTATTATTATTATTATCATTCAGTATTATTATTAGTATTATTATTATTTATACTACTAATATTATTGTTATTACAATTATTATTATTATTCTTATTAATATTATTATTATTACTGATATTAGTCGTATTATTGGTATTATTATTATTATTATTATTATTATTAGTAGCAGTATTAGTATTATTAGTATTATCATTAATATTATTATTGTGTTTCTTAATATCAGTATTAGTATTCTTACGCTTCTCTGATTAGTATTAGCCTTCTTCATATTATTATTAGTATTGGTATGATTATTATCATCATCATCATTATGATTATTATTATTGTTATTACTATTATTATTAGTATTACTACTACTACTATTATTAGTAGTATTATTATTATTAGTAGTATTATTCCTCCTCATCATCATCATCATCATCCTCCTGCTCCTCGTCCTCCTCCGCCTCCTCCTGGTCCTCCTCCTCCTTCTCCTCATGAGTTGCAGACACTAGTCCATGATATCAGAAAGCGTGTGCGCTACGAGGCTTTCCCTCCCCTCACGCCTGACGACCTGCGTGCTGCACGTGGTCGGACTATAGGTAACTCAGGGATTGAAGTTGACCGACTCCGCTCACACGATTTGCTTCGTTTCCCAGAGGAAGCCCTGTGTGAGATGGTTTCTCTCATGGGTGCCTGCGAGGCCGCGCAGACCTGGCCTCATCAAGTGTTGTCCGAAGAATATTTCGGTGTAGTGGTTGAGGGGGTTATGGCTGCGTATGGGTTCCCTCCTTATCGCAGTGCACATCGCACGCCCGATGCCGCTCCCCCAACGATCAGTCAGAGCCTCGTCGGCCTAGTGATAGAAACATGGCGGGCCCATGCCAGAACATCGAATAGCCGCGACGAGCCGAGGCAAATACAAATCTGCACGTCAATGTGAATGCATTTTGTGCACAAGCCATGGCTGCACTCGCAACTGCGAGTGTCAGCGGCGAACGAATAGGCCAGCAGTTGTTACATGTGTAATAACGGCGGCTATCGGACCTCATGATGATTGCGTTCCCTCCTCCTCCTCCTCCTCCTCCTCCTCCTCCTCCTCCTCCTCCTCCTCCTCCTCCTCCTCCTCCTCCTCCTCATTCTCTTCCTCATCCTCCTTCCTCCCCACAATCCCTATGACTTCCTCCTACCACCCCTCATTCGAAAAAAAATGTTGAAGACGCTCGTCAAGACATTGCACGACGGATTATGATGCGTTTCCCTTGAGTGGAAGCTTTGGCAGCGGCACCACGAGCCACATGCCCATGACCACGAAATTGCGAAGGCAAATTCTGCCACGCGCCCTTAAGCTGGCACTAACACGCACATCGTCCTCCATGGTGTCGAACCCAATCGATTGGGCCGACGTCGGATTCACCAATCACGGTACATCTGACTGTCCGCAAATACGGCGCTTTTCGCCCCCAGCAATTTGAGGTCGCATCCCACACGCGCACGTTCCAAGATGTTCCGTCTCTCCCTCCTGGCGATGGTAAGTATTTGATATGACCCACTAGCGCGTTGCAGCCCAAGCGTTTCACATCCACCCACGAAAGCGGGCATGGCAAGACGTTTGGACCGCGACCCCCCCCTGGCCCTGCTGCTGGCGCCCCGGGCACTGCATGCGGATCGACTGGCCCAGGAATTGCCCCAGCAGCGGGAGGCGGCGGCGGAGGTTCTGGCGGCGGTGGTTCGGGCGGCCCACCGCCGACCCTCCTTTTTTTCCTGACGCCAAACTTTCGTTTAGCTGCTACGCCAGCCCGCTTGAGCTTCTTCCTGGCGAGGGCCGCCTTGACGTCAGGGAACTCATGTTTATCGTCTGGGTCCATATCTTCGAACACCTGCTCCATCATGAAAATGCTGGGGTCCAACTCGATGCCATCATCATCGCCAGTCTCGAAGCAATCAGTCACTCGTTTAGCGAACTCGTTGTCGCCTGGCGAAGCATAACCAGCAAGCGACGTCAACAACGCCCTGGGGCTGTCGCCGTCGGGGCGCAGGCCCAAGAAAGTCACGCACTTCGCGAAGTCGTCCACGTGCAACCCGTGCTTCTTTTGTGATAGTGTGTATTTGATAAGTGATATGTTGCGTCCGTTCCGTTGAAAGACAACGCCATGCAAGGGGCGTCGGCAGGCAGTCCAAGACATTACAGACCAGTCTCTCGGATCAGTAACATGCAACCACGTAACCGGACCGTTACTTAGCGCAAACAACTCCGCGTTGATTGTGGCCACTGGCCACGCCAAGGAGCCCCACACTGAATTCCCTAACGACGCAAATATTTCGTTGTCGCTGGACCTGACCACCAAAATACACTTCAACATCGATTTCGAAAAACACGCACTGCATATGTTGACATCTGGCAGGATGCTGCCATCTCGTTTTCCTTGTCTGAATGCGAGTAGCCAGTGCCATGCCGCTGCCGACTTCTGCAAGACAGATTCCGATAGTGTGCCCCAGACTTTGTTCGGGTGCACAATGCGGCTCCAACGCTTTGGCAGTTTGTGGCATTCCGAACGGTGATACTGTCCGCTCGCTCTCGAACGCTTGGAAAACTTTTTGAATTTGGCACACCAATGCGCTCTGTCAATGGAAGAAGGCGTCGCGACGCCGCGTTTCCCCAACACGCCTGACTGTTCAATCGCTGTCTGGATGGCTGCGCACCGCATGTTTTGGTTCATGTTCCCTTTGACAGATCCGCCGCCGTGCCTGCGCGGCCCGCGGGATGTCTGGTAGAGTTTCTGCATCTCTCGCAATGGATCCCCCGCCCACCCACGCGCCCCGCTGGCAGCGCCCACCTGCGCACTCAACGGGGGGTGGCGACCCCCCTCCCCGAGGTTCCCAGGGCCCGCGGGGCGGCGGCCGAAGTGCCAGAGGCAAATGGACAATCGCAGCGGCTGGTGCACGTCCTCAACACTTTTGTTGTCAGGTAGCGTTTTCAAGTGGCCCAATAATACTTTGCGGCCCCAGACAGACAGATGCGAGTACATGCCCCGCGCAAAAAATTCGAAAACCACCCTTACAGCAGGAATTTGAAGGAAATAGATGTCGTTCCGAAGCCTCTCAGCCACGTCGCATACAAGCGCCGTCCGCTCCAGCGACAGGAGTGCCATGTGATCGCTCCGCAGCTCACCTGCGACCGCCGCCTCGACAGCCGGGTCCGCCACAATGCCCGCGCACGAGTCTGGCGGGCAACAATGCTTGAACAACGACCACGCCCTTTTCGAAACAATGTGCAACGAAAGCACGAGCGCTTTCGTCGCTTGCTCGCTCTGCCCCATAGGGATGCCCATTATTCTCAAACACATCGGATTGCGGAGCGCGAGATCAAAGGTTGCCAACAGGCGCGGTGACGCAGTCCACCCGCCGCGACTCATTTGGAAAACATGATCGAGGGCATCGCGCGGTGTTTTGACGCGGGCCATCTGATCAGTGTAAAAATCCCAGCAGCCGTTCTCGCACACGTAAAGTATTTTATCGTTCTCGTGCAGAGAAGAACTATCAGTTTGTCAGCCAAGCGGACGCCACCGCCATGTTGTATAATATGTCGTAGTTGGGCACGTGGGTCATTGGACGTGCCGGCGTTGAAATAATTGACATCGTCTGGATCTGCTACGCCTTCCAATTGGTCTTCAAATATCACCATTGTCGGGTAGAAATCACGAAGTTGATGCTCGTTCATTTGCTTATTCCATGCAAACCAGTTCGCTTGCTTCGGTTGCGCCCCCTTCTTAACAAAGGGAGGAAGCTCAAACATCAATTCCATTATATTGCGCTTGTCCTGGTCTGAATCGCACGGCATGCCCCAATCTTGCGCAATTTTGCACATGTATGTTTTTGAAAACTGGTTTGTCCATGGGGTTCCCAACGGCAAACAGCTCGAGCATTCGTGATTTTAGCGTCCAGTGAGCACCTGACTTGAACGGCCTGTTGTTTACACCCAGCAGATAGCTGGACCAAAACTTGCATTTATTGAATATACCGCCCATGCACTCCTGCTCGGCACCTTTCAGATCACGATATCAGCCTGTGCACTTTATCGAAACGCGTTTCTATCATGTTGCCGAGGTGGATTGAAGCAAACGGAACGCCAGCGCACCCGACGCTCCCTTGGTCCAGTTGCAATATACACAGCATCACGTCCGTCACGTCCAAAGGTAAGACTTCGTGCTGCTGGCCTGTAGCGACGTTGGTAATGACGTGCAGGTCCATGCCAGCATTTGGCATGACTTCCCTGACCTCGTTGTTGGATACCGCTCGCAAGTTTGAACCGACAGGCGGATCAAATGAATCCAACGTCAGGCGCCCTCCTGAAAGTAAAGATATTTGATGAGATAAACCTTGTAATTGTCTGAAAGACGCTACCCTCTCCAATTTGTTTTGCGCGCGCTTCTCTTCCACAGAGTCAAGTAAGTCCGCCTCGCCTGGGGCAAGAGCTTTTCCTGGCACCAAGTGAGCCCACTTCGGATAACAGCCCGCGTTCATTTCCCAGGAATACATAAGAGAAACGAGGCATTCTTTGCACGAGTGCGTGCCTGGATCGGAGACTATGTTCCAGTGGTGGACGCCTCCTGCTCCTGCCGTACCAAAAATCAATTTTGTTGTTTCGTGATACATATCGAGTGCCATTCTCGACCATCTGTGGCCCAAGCCTGCCGAACATCCGCCCAACTCGGCGCCGTCGCTCCGAAGGCCGATCGCCTTGTGGATGTCTGTCTTCGCAGCGCGAGCCATCTGCAAAATGTCCCAAGCGGCCTCGGCAGATACGGAGGTGCACTGGCGCCGTGCATCCGGGCCCCGGCGCAGTCGGAGCGCAGTGGGTGGCCGAGCTGCTCGGGCAGTTTCGTTTGTTGCAAAAGCTTTAACGAAATCGTCGACATGTTTCGGCAACTCGTTTAACAAGCATTTGATGGCTACCTGGGGCGCGGTGTGCGCATGCACGCTGCGATTGTGCCGGGCGCGCCTCCGCCGTCGCATAGCTGTTGACACGAAAACGATCACATCTGCAACGCTTTGCGTATCTGCGTTGGAACTCGAAACGACAGAACCTGAATCCAACATAGTCGACCATTCGTGTTCCAACATTTTACAAGTCGAAGCATGCCCCCCGCCTTAAGAATTGAGGGAACCCAACGCAGTGACAGTCGGGCCGCATTTGGACCAAGCTATCCCCAGGCAGCCTGATTTCGAATGTCTGCAACGGTGGAGTCGACCTGCAAATGCGTGAAATTGCTTGTTTAATGTAGCCGAGTGATAACGTTGATGCCACATCGCAACACACGTCAACCGATATGAAAAAAAATGTGTACAGCCCCAGCGTGGTGCAAACGTTAGCGTTGAGAACGTCATCGCCGATGGGCTCACGACTGTTTGATCGTAGCCACAACAACCAATGCCTCCGTTTCATTTGCATTGCCCCCCCCTCTTCGAAAATGATGGTGGATGTAATCCAAGTCCCACCAAACGAGTCCATTATTGTGCAGCCATGCTTGCGGACTGGGAGCGTCGTCGTGGTCAATACTTATTCGGGTGACGTCGCTTTTCATCAACATTACGTCGTTTTTGCAATGATCCCTGCGGGAGGAAAAATTCCACACCGCTTGTATGTTTCACGGCTTGGCCCAAATGCCACTGGAAGTGGAGCGAGGAGGAGGAGGAGGAGGGTTCCCTGAGGGCCTCGGGGGCCCAAGAGGGCCCCCAAAGAACCCCTGAGAGGCTCCAACACGGGCCCGAGAGGGGCCCAAGGACCCCCCAAAGGGGGTATATAACGAACGCGTCAGGTTATATACGCCACTGGGGGCCTCCTGGAACCCTCTTGCGGCCTTCGCTGGGCGTGGTTAGGACCGCCCGGCGCGCGTCGATCGACGCCGTTTGGCTCAAGGGAAAACATTGCCCAATCCTCCTGCTGCCACAACTGGGCCTTTCCCAGAGCCTTCTTGGAGCCCTCTCGGGGCCCCCTTGGAGCCTCGAAGGGTGCCTTACAAGGGCCCTCAGAGGAGGAGGAGGAGGAGGAGGAGGTGGAGGAGGAGGAGGAGGCCGTGGTGCTGGTCAGAAGCATGTGGTGCAAGCTACCAGAAGCATGTGGTGCAAGCTATCGTGTCCAACAGCGCGGGTCACTCGTCTTCCTCCTCCTCTTCCTCCTCTTCCTCCTCTTCCTCCTCCTCCTCCTCCTCCTCCTCGTCCTCCTCCTCCTCCTCCCCCCCCCCTCGTCCTCTTCCTCAGTGGCGTTTCATCCCCTGTGGCTCCCAGCTCAGTTCAGTTCAGTTGGGCCGGTATCAGGCCACAATACTTGCACGCTAAGCTGCTCTGCGCTCGCACACTGCGACGGAGCGACGCGTTGGCCACTCTTGCAGCTCAGTGCAAGGAAAACGCACGCGTTCTGACATACCACGCTCCGAAGGGAGAAGGAGAAAGCAACAAGAGCACCACTGGAATTACCCAAAACAAAGAGCACTCTTGCAGGTCAGCGCACGAAAAACGCACGCGTTCTGACAGACCACGCTCTGGAGGGAGAAGGAGGAAACAGAGGAGGGAGGGGGAAGAGGCGGAGGCCGAGGAGGGCCTGAGTGGAGGTGGCCTCACTAATTCCGGGGCGGATAGCCCCCCCCCGCCTTCCCTGTTGGCAGGCGTTCGCGACTCGGCCAATAATAGGCCCCCCTCCTCCTCCTCCTCCTCCTCCTCCTCCCCCTCCTCCTCCTCCTCTCCTCCTCCTCCTCCTCCTCCTCCTCCTCCTCCTCTCTCTCCTCCTCCTCCTCCTCCCCCTCCTCCTCCCCTCCCCCTCCCCCTCCCCCTCCCCTCCCCTCCCCCTCCTCCTCCTCCCCCCCCTCCTCCTCCTCCTCCTCCTCCTCCTCCCTCCTCCTCCTCCTCCTCCTCCGCCTCCTCCTCCGCCTCCTCCTCCTCCTCCCTCCTCCTCCTCCTCGCCTCCTCCGCCTCCTCCGCTCCTCCTCCGCCTCCTCCTCTCCTCCTCCTCCTCCTCCTCCCCTCCTCCTCCTCCTCCTCTCCTCCTCCTCCTCCTCCTCCTCCTCCTCCTCTCCTCTCCTCCTCCCTCCCTCCTCCTCCTCCCCTCCTCTCCCCCCCTCCTCCCCTCCTCCCCTCCTCCTCCTCCCCCTCCTCCCTCCCCTCCTCCTCCTCCTCCTCCTCCTCTCCTCCTCCTCCTCCTCTCCTCCTCCTCCTCCTCCGCCTCCTCCGCCTCTCCGCCTCCTCCTCCTCCTCCTCCTCCTCCTCCTCTCTCCTCCTCTCGTCCTCCTCCTCCTCCTCCTCCTCCTCCTCCCCCTCCTCCTCCTCCTCCTCCCTCCTCCTCCTCCTCCTCCTCCTCCTCCTCCTCCTCCTCCTCCTCCTCCTCCTCCTCCTCCTCCTCCTCCTCCTCCCTCCTCCTCCTCCTCCTCCTCCTCCTCCTCCTCCTCCTCCTCTCCTCCTCCTCCTCCTCCTCCTCCTCCCTCCTCCTCCTCCTCCTCCTCCTCCTCCTCCTCCTCCTCCTCCTCCTCCTCCTCCTCCGCCTCCTTATCCCTGCTCCCCTCCGATGTTCGGCCCGTGAGGCGTGACGGCCTGGACGTCCAGACCGTCGCTGTCCAGACGGTTTTCTTCCTTCTGTGGCAAGGGAAAGAAAAGAACCAGAAACGGCAACAGAAGCGAAAAGAAACCAGCACCAGAGGCGAAAAGAAACTTAGAACAACAACAAAAAAAAAAACATTAATTTCAATTGCGATAGTGCAAAATCATAGAAAATCATAGAAAGTCATGGAAATCATAGAAAATCATGGAAAATCATAGAAAATCATGAAAAAAATATTTTTTCGGCCGCCCGAAAGGCCTCCGACACGATTGACAAATCGCAAGGGCACTCACTTCTCAGGGCGACAAGTGCGACAAATGCGTCGTCGATTGGAAGCGGCGCCTGAATTCGGAAGGCAAAGTGCCACGCCGATATGAATTATGTACAAACCTACGGCATTCAAGGGCTGCGGTCGTCGCGCGGCGAATGATGGCGTGGAATGAGAAGGAGTGGCTTCAGGGGCGGTCGCGACTTGCTCCGCGTCGCGGCCAAAGGAGGCGAAAGCGGCTCGCGAGCCGCCGCCGCTGCCGCCGCAGGCGGCGGCGGTGGCGGCGGAAGCCGCTCGCGACCCGGCACCATAGGAGGCGTCGGCGGTTGCGGGACTGTGGCGTTGCCGGTGCTATTGCTGGAACTGCTGTCGGAGTCTGATTCGTCGATTGGCGTTGGTGCCGCAGGTGCTGGCGTGCCAGTTGTAGCTACAGGTGCTTGTTGGGCAGGTGTTGGTGCCGACGTCGCTGGCGCACCTGCTGTAGCTGATGCTGCCCATTGCTGGTTCGCGTGGCACTGAAAAGGCTGATGGTACCACCACTGCTGCATCGCCATTTGTGCCATGACGTCCCTCCTACCCTGCTCGTACGAAGAGGCAGAGACCTCGCTCAGAATTATGTGATGTTCTGCGTGTTGGCGGTGCCAGTCGCTTTTGCTCTACTTCGTATTGATCCATCCGCCAGATCCCTTAAACCTCGTCGGATCTGCCCAGACTGCGTCCACCGCATCGCTGTTTCCCAGCGCCGCTGCGTTCACAAGGCGGTTCGAGAGCGCGACAAATCCCGACGGCGAAGACTCCGACACCACCGCCAAAGATGCTTTCGCCTGGAGAAGGGCGTCGTGCATGGAGGCGGAGTAGCCGCTCGTCCTCAAATGCACGTCCAAGGCGTGGACCAAAGCTTGCTCGTCGAACATCGCTAGCACGTACTTCACCGACTCTGGGGCGGCAGCGTATTGCACGAACTTCTTGTCTGGAGAACACGAGACGGCGCCAGGCGGCGCCGTTTCGTTTTGATGAGCTTTCACAAGCAAGCCGAAACATTGCATGATGATCACCGCCCCGCGTCTGTATCCGCTCTTGCCACCTCTCTTGTACACATCCTCCAAATCTGCTGTGTCCACCGACTGCAGTAGAAAGCCGTGAACACCATGCCCGCACACCCCTGGTCCTGGAAAGCAGTGCCTGGATTTCAGGATCCCCAGCGCGTTCTCCACAGATGTAGTGGGCCAAAAAGATTGAAGACCGGGAGATCAGCCGACGTCGCTCGACCAACTTGCCTGTCAGACGAACCATCGCTGCGGGAAATCTTAACAAATCCCGATGTGTCCGCGGCGGCGCAAGCAATCACATCTGGCCCGACCATGCAACGCAGCTCGCGGTAGACGACGGCGCCGTCAAGGCATTTCTTGCTGGCCCACGGGAGGCGGCACGCCCTTGAAGTACAATTCCCACGCTTGCTTCAACGGGGGCCGTAAACTCATCAACGCTTTCCCATGTTTGATTTTGACGCTGACATGTGGCAAATGATTCTCATCCACATTGGCGCGAAGATTTGGGCATCGGCCTTCCTTCTTGCAGTGCCGCTTCGGGTCGGCATAAAAGAAGCACACAGGCCTAGCCCTCGTAATTGCTTGTAGAATTTCCTTCGGAACTGATACCGCATCCGCCATGTGGCCTAGCGTCTCGGCGGAGGCTTGAACCACACGCACTGGCGGGGGCACTGGCGGAGGCTAGAGCCACACGCACTGTCACATGGCGCTTGCTGGCTGAGCCGCAAACGCTGCGGACCTGGTGAAGGCGCGGACGTGTCCTGGAACCCACACACACCGTTATTGTTGCTGCTTCAGCAAACAAGCGCACAGGCAACCAGTGAGCATGCGAGCGCCCCTCAGGGTGCGGAGGAGGTTACACTTTGCATGTGGGCACCGAACAACTGCACCTCCATTGAAACAGCCAGCAAAACGGCAAGGCGAAGCACTTAAATTTGCACCGCGGGGCGGCCAAAGCGAAGCACTTAAATTTGTACCGCGACACCGGCCAGCGATTTTTTACGCTCAAAGCAAGTCTTCGATGCACGCCTGAAGTGGAGCAGTCCACTGTGATACGACAGCCCCTTGAAACATAGCGGCTCCACCAGGAAGGAAAAAGAGGGGCGGGAGGAGGAGAGGGGAGGAGGGGGAGGAGGAGGAGGAGGAGGATGGGACAAGAGGGAGCAGCAGCAGCGGACGGCGGAGGAGGGCGAAAGGGCGGGAAGGGGCGAGAAGGGCGCGAGCCCCAACACTGGTGACCAGCAACAGGTGACCAGCAACAGGTGACCAGCAACAGGTGACCAGCAACAGGTGACCAGCAACAGGTGACCAGCAACAGGTGACCAGCAACAGGTGACCAGCAACTGACCAGCAACAGGTGACCAGCAACAGGTGACCAGCAACAGGTGACCAGCAACTGGCCAGCAACAGGTGACCAGCAACAGGTGACCAGCAACAGGTGACCAGCAACAGGTGACCAGCAACAGGTGACCAGCAACAGGTGACCAGCAACAGGTGACCAGCAACAGGTGGCCAGCAACAGGTGACCAGCAACAGGTGACCAGCAACAGGGGCCTCAGAAGAGCTCATAAAGGGCACCCGACGGGTGCTACAAAAGGGGGGTGCGTTGTAGCACCCGTGGGGGCCTCGTTGAGAAGGCTCCAGAATCGCGCAAGAGGGCCCCAGGGCGCCCCACAGCTCCCAAGGGAGCCCCAAGAGACCCCCCAAGACGGCTCAAACACAAGCCAACAGGGGCCGCAGAAGAGGTCATAAAGGGCACCCGACGGGTGCTACAAGGAGGGGGTCCGTTGTAGCACCCGTGGGGGCCCCGTTGGGAAGGCTCCAGAATGGCGCAAGAAGGCACCAAAACTCCCCAAATAGCAACAAGAGAGCCCCAAGACCGCCCTAAACAGCCCGATCTCCCCCCTTGGGAGGCCGCATGCTGCTACACAGTTCTGATGAAGGCAACTCCCCTGGCGATTGCTTTTAGATGGGCTGGTGGGGATACGCGAAGCTTGAAGAATTGAAGACGATTGCCACGCGAAGTCTGCTACGGCGTCCAGTCTGACGGCAGGCGGGACGGCTCCAAGAGTTCCCGAGAGAGACCCCCCTGGGGCTGCCAGATTGGATCGCCCCCCCCCCCCCCCAGATCGAATCGCCCGCTCTCAGGATGGCCCCAAGACGCCCCCAATGGACCCCGAAACGGGCCCGACACAGCTCCGAGAGCCCCCGAAGGAGCCTCTGGAGGCCCGCTTCATTGGACCCCCGCCCTCCCCGAGATCCAGTCACCACCCCGAAGAGATCACAAGGGCCCCCCAGGAAAACCCTCGCAATTGGTAATTCGTACGTGTCCTGGAACACGCACGCCGTTACTGGTGACTCGTAAGTGTCCTGGAAAGCACACACACACACACACTGTAACTGGTAACTCGTACGTGTCCTTGAACACACACACACACACACACACACACACACACACACACACACACACGCACACACACACACACACACACACACACCGTTACTGGTAACTCGCACGTGTCCTGGAACATGTGCACACACTATTACTGGTGACTCGTACGTGCCCTGGAACACACACACACACACACACACACACACACACACACACACACACACACACACACACACACGCACACCTAAGCACTGGCGGAAGTCAGGTTGGAAACATGGTTCGGTGTTTCCCTAAGCATTGGCGGATATCCGATTAATGCATCCTCTGGTGTCTGACCTCGCTGTTCTTGGGCACACCGAGGGCAACTGGCAACATGTTTATGAATTCAGGTGGCCCCGAGACGGGTGAAGGAGCAGGAGGACAGGCCTTAAGAAGGGCCAGCAGGGGACCGCGCGAGTGCCCAGAGAGGAGCCCCAGAGGCTTGGAGGCACGGCGTAGGGCTTAGCACCGCCTCCTCCGCCTCCTCCTCATCATCATCATCATCATTGTCACAATCGACATCATCAGCATCATCATCACCATCATCATCATCATCCTGCCGTGGTCGGAGCTCCCCCTCAGCGACGGCGCCCGATGACGACGATGATACTGCAACTCACATTGTCACGCTCGCGTCCTCCGTTCGCCCTGGAGGTGTTGAGGAGGCAATAGCCACACTCACGGTGTACGGCCCTTCTCAAGAGATGAGCTCCACGTCGGCGACGGCGCTGGCCGCGTCGCGATTTTCCTGGCGCTGCTGCTGCTGCTGACGAGGCTGCGGCTGACCCTGCGGGGGATCTGGTTCCGTCGCCGCAGCGACGCTCGCCGCCTCGGCCATCGCTGGAGACGAGTCGCATTTGAAGGGGCAGCAATTGCACCGCGTCTTGTTCAGAGCAGTGCAGTAGTCGTTCACGCAGCTCGTGTGGAAGACGTGGCCGCAGTGCAACGCTTCGACTGCACTGTCGCCCACCCCGTGAGGATCAATCGTGTCCTGGCAGGACGCGCACTTGTTCCCGTCGTACTCTGAAGACTGCGACTGGCGCTGCTGCTGGGGATGCTCCTGCTCAGGGGGCTGCTGTGGTTCCTGCGTCTGCTGGGCCTGCGGTTGCCCCCCGTCGAGCTGCTCGCGGGCTTGCAAGGGCTCGTGCTGCTGCTGGGGGGGGCTCTCCGTCGGCGTGGTGCTGGACCTGCGGTGGCTGCTGTTGCTGCCCAGGCTGGTAGGTCTGCAGTGGCTCTTGCGGCTGCTGGCGGGCTTGTTGTGCTTCCTGTGGCTGCTGGTGCTGGCGCGCTGGGCTCGCGGTTACCTGCTGTGGCTGTTGTCCTGACTGCGCTGCCGCTCTGGGCCCCGCCGAACCGTCGGTCAGTTGCAGCAGGGGCTCCTGGTGTGCCCGGGGACGGCGCCTCTGGCTGCCGACGCCGCCCATGCCAACTTTCGACACCAACTCTGCGAGCAAGTTCTGTTGCGACTGCATGCTCTCCAGGAGAACGTGCGTGGCAGCCTGTGAGCCGACCGACGGCTCGCCACCGCTGCCACCGCTGCTGGCGCTGCTGGCGCAGGACAAGGGCGTTTGCTGTTGCTGACGTTGCCGTTGAACCTGCTTGTCGTCACTCTTCTTTTTCTTGAACAGTTCGGCCAATGTTTGCTTGGTCTCATCCAATTCGCGTTTACCTCTCTTTTTCTGTTTTTCCATGTACGCGGGGTCGAACCCGAGCTTGATGGTTTCCTCCATCACGAGAATGTTGGCGATGGTGGAGGCGTTTTGGAACGCGTGCAGGGTGCGCTGGTACGCGGTCTCATCGTGCGCCTTCACTCGCTCAGCTGCTTTCTTCCGGCAACCGTAGAAGTCGTCGTATGTAGTTGCACGCAGCTCGGTACATTGCACGTTGGGTTTCACCCGGGTGAAACACCACAAGATGACAGCGAGGCATTATTGGTTCACGTCTGACGTGGTAGCACCATCAAGCGAGGTGACGCGTTCCACTGCTTCTGCCAGGCGGACACGGGGCAGCTTCATGATTGGAACAGATGATATCGACATCTTGTCTTTCTTGTTGTCCGCGGCATCTGGCGTCGCGACTGCAGCTTTAGCTTGTGCCTGTTGCATGCTGTGTTGCATTTGTTGCATGGCTTGCAATTGCTGAACGCGCAGCATCTGCTGGAGCTGATCTTCCATCCTGCAGGAGGCAGTTGCCACACTGCGCTGGCTTTCGCTGCGGGCGATAGCTTTGCTCAAGGCCAAACGCGGAGGAGGGCGACCGGTATGGATGGCAATCGCAGAAGAGCGGGATGGATAACAAGAGAGGATGGGACGCAGAGGAAGGGGTGGCCCATGATGGAATGCATTTGGTGAAGAGCAGTAGGAGGAGGGGGGAAGGGAGGAAGAGGATGAGGCGAAGGTGGGAGGGAGGCAGGGCGGCAAATGCAACATAGGCGTTGTGCCACATAGGCGTTGCGTCGTTTACGGAAGGAGGGAAGAGGGGGAAGAGGAGGAGGAGGAGGACGAAGAGACACGTAATAATTGGGAAAGGCAACATAGAAACATTGAGTAACCAGGACAAGGTCTTTGTACTCACTTTACTGCGCATGGCAGGTTGCAAATCGCACTCAGAACGTGGATCAACCGCAGGATAATTAATTAAAATCCAGTGTGAGCTGGGCCTCAAACCCTACTCTACCACAACCCCCTCGCCCATAACCCAGAAAGGTTCTGAGGATGTTGCTCACGATCGGCACTCTCCTTCCAAAGAAGGCTGCTGGGGACAGAATCATTGGCCTGCTGCCGCACCTCTCGCAAGTGTGGTCGCAGGCACCCGAGCCGTACATCAAGCATTGGACGTCCGAGTGCGAGGCGCATTGGGACACCACCATCAAGGGGAGCTGCCACCAGAGAGGTGTTCCTCAGGGCCGTTGACGAGGAGCTGGCTGTGCACTTGCAGGCTCACCACGCCAATGCGCTCCTCGGCTTAGGGCGGTTCTACGACACCATAGGCTGGATGCTAGTCGGCAAGGCGGCGCTCAGGCTGGGCTGTCCTGCAGAGGTGCTGGGGCTGGAGCTGCTGCAGTGCATGGCGGCGCGCCGTCTATGTCAATCTGGCACGTATTCGGAGCCCTTCGCACCACTCCGTTCGGTGGTGCAAAGGCTCCGAGGGTGCACCAGATTCGCCAAGTGCGCAACATATCACATCAAGCAGCTCCTCACCACGGCGCATGTTGGCATGTCGCAGCGGCTTTGGATTAACGATCTCAGCCAGTCGACGAAAGGTTCGAGGCGTGCTACCAGACAGCAGCTGGTCACATGCTTGGTCGGCACATGCACATCCATGAAGGAAGTTGGCCTGAGCATTTCTCCGAAATCAGTTGCTGTATGTACCAAACTGGAAGATGCTCAGATCATTGTTCGCAGAGTTCGACAGTACGGATTTCACATTCGCGCCACGGCCCAAGCTCCCTACCTTGGGGGCGATTTGGGTGGAGGTTCTCGGCACGCACGCGCCACCAGGACCGCTCGCCTGAGGAAGCACCAAGCCATGCACGACCGGGTCCTCAAGTATGTTCGCTCTACTCGACGATATGGGTTCACGGCTCGGTTAGAGCAGCAGGGGGCCAGAAGGCAGGACCATAGGGGCACCAACTGCATGGTGTTTTCGGTGACGTCATAACGCACTTTCGACGGAAGCTGGGCAACTCCCTGGGGCCTAGGATGACGGGCAGGTGTCTTACGACGCTGATCGACCTCAAGGCCTCAGGGAGGGGCCCAGCTTACCAGCTGCCCCGCGAGTGCGTGCGGCTTTGGCTCTCGTGCTGGTGAAACCAACCTCACATCAGGAATGGCATCGGACGTACCTAGTCTGAGCCGGTGAAGGAGTTGTCGTCCAGTTCTCCTGCACAAGGGGCCAAGCACCTTAGGGGCCCGCAAGGGGCAGTGGTCTCATATATATATATATATATATATATATGTGTATATATATATGTATTTCAGGCAGGTTGGCAGCCGACGTCTCCCTCTAGTTGGACTGCGCCGACCGATGCTCATGGCATGTCGCATACATGGCAATTCGAGGAGGAAAACATGACTGGAGTTGGCAGCATCGATTTCCTCGACGAGATGCTCGATGAATACTGCGGCTCTGTGCAGAAAGACCTCTGGCAGCGAGCCTCAGTTCACTTCGAGGGCTCTGGGATGGAACAAAGCATCTGCAATCGTTCATACCGTCAACTGCTCCACCACCTCCAAGGTGTCCCTCACGGGCGGAAGCTAGCTGGTCTCATGCTGGCGATCGCAGTGGGGGGGGGGCACCTGGCCGCGAGTCAGGAGACAGGAGCGGGCTAAACAGGTCATATGGCGGGAGTGCCTCCGATGCGGCACTCGTGTCGAGACAGCGCTCCACGGGCACAGGGCATGCGAAGGACGCGAGGCCCACCTGATATACGAGTTGTCGGACAGGTACGTTGGCGAGGCGTACGCTCAGGGTTCAGCTGGCGCGTGCGTTTGGCCACGGGGACTCGTACCTGAAAGCTGGGTGTGGGTTCCACCTCCACAGTCTGCAGAAGAATGGCATGCCAACGGGGCTCCATACACGGACGGCTGCCTGGAAGGGGGAGCCGGAGATGCTCCCTTGTTCATCTTTGGTGATGCTAATGGAAAGGCGGACAATCGTGAACCGAGACTGCGCCGTGTAGGCGCAGGACTGGCATGTTTCCGACACTTATCGTTCGACATGGGTTTGACCCTGGAAGTGTTGGGAGGACTCCCAAGAAGCAGACAGACCGTGGCTAGAGGCGAGCCGATGGCGTTATGCTTAGCGCTCAGAGCTTGCCACGGCCACTTCGTCTTCGTGGCGGACAACGAAAGCGTGATCCTCGGCTGGTACGCGAAGCGGTACGCCACGCCCGAGGGTCCCGACAATGACCTGTGGCACGAGATCGGCTCCTGGGTCAAGGAGCGCGGCGAGCACGTGTGCACCGTCATCTTCATCCACTCCCACCTGCAGGCGGATGACGTTCGGGCTGGCAAAGCCCCGCTCGCGCTGGTGGTCGGCAACACCATGGCCGACGAGTTCGCAGGCGCAGGAGCGGAGGCAGCTCGCGTGCCTGCAATATATCGTACAAAAAACAGGAGGTATAATGCAACACACTCATTGTCAGAATGAGGCTCCTCCAGTGCCCTAGAGGCTGTGAACGCTGAGCAAGGGCAGGAAAAGGGTCCCAACCGCCAAGCCAAAGTGAGACCTCCAGCGCCCAAGGCCTGTAGTCTGTTCGCGTCCAATCACTCCATCAGTGACGTGTGCGATCGCAACTGTACTAGATGCCATGGGT
>CAUYUJ010000230.1:0-35000 GCA_963575745.1 Prorocentrum cordatum | reverse complement strand
ATACAAGTGGTGCCAGATACGTCACCAATCCATATGTATATATATATACGCATCTGTGTATGTATGTGTATACGTATATATGTATGTGTGTGTTGGCCAGCCTGGGCCTCAATCCTTGTGTTACATCAGGCTACGCTGTGTTACCTTTGTGGTGCGATTCTTCGTTGTTCGCATTGAATTGTCGACTCCACCGCTCGCGCAAACGTCCCACCCACCCGCCCGCAACCTGGCTTTCAAAACCCGTGCGGCGGTGATTGCGATGACTGCTTGGCATTGGTCGGCGCCACGATGCGGCCGCGCTAGCGCGCGCAGGCTCGCGCGCAGAGCGGCCAGCTAGTCTGGCACGACCGACGCGGCCGCGGTGGCGCTGACCGCTGAGGACTTCCCAACGCGTTTCGCAGGCCGCGCTGACGCGCGGGCAGCCAGTGCGAGGCGGTGACTCGGGCGGGCGCGCTACCATGGCGACGTCGACAATGGCAGGCACGATGGCGATAGTAGCGATGCTGAAGACGATGATGACAACAACGACGGCTAGGCAAATGACGGCACCGATGCTGGTCACGCCGATGACGATGATGGCAAGGATCGTGCCCCACCCCTTCCCAGCAAGCGCACAGCGGCGTCCGCATAATTTCGGCATGCGCGCGCGAGGGGCCCGCTTGGCCGCATGCGATGAACATGTTGAAAACCAAAGGTGTTCGTGAGAATTCGCAAGAAGGCGCGCAAAGACTTTGTTGAATAAACATGATGCAAAACCATTGATTGTTATCCGCCACAGTGCCCCCCCTGGCATTTTGAGGCGTGGAATGATGCGAAGGTCTGCCTGGTAGGGTTTTCAAATCCAAGATGGCCCCCCCTCCCCCTCTTACCGCGGACTGTTGCGTGCATCCCCTCCACTCACCGAGGCCACGTCCCTCGTACCCGCACGATGATGGTGCACTTCCAGCATGGCAGCCAATGTATCATCCCCCCCTTCCAACCGTGCCCGCAAGAGGATGGTGCGCTTTCCGCATGGCAGCTAATGTCTGAACCCCCATTCCACGCGTGCCCGCTCGAGGACGGTGCACTTCCCGCATGGCAGCGAATGCCTGACCCCTCGTTTCACGCGCGCCCACTCCAGGATTCCACACGTCCCGCATGGCTGCTAAGCCCCTCATCCGACGCGCGCCCACACGAGCCTCCGAAGCAACGATCCCACGTTAAAAGTGATGGATACGCAACCGGGGTTCCAAGACGGCCCGCGCAGACAACCAAGGACACCAACATGGCCCAAGATGCATCGAAGACGGCCCGAGATGGCCCCAAGGCGGGCGAATAGTTGTTCAACACGGCCAACGGTGCCTCCAAGAGGGACCAAAATGGCCACAAGAGGAATCCCAACAGGGTCCGAAGAAACCAAATGTATTGATGTCTTTTCGGCTCTAAATGATTTCCACGTTCTCGCCTTCCCGGGCTGCCGTCAGCTTAAGACGGCCAAAGAGAACTGTACGATGGCCCAAGAGGCATACAAGACGGCCCCAAGAAGGCCCAAGAGGACCTCCCGCAGGACCCCAGGCAGCCTTAGAAGACCCATTCGACGGCCCAAGACGACGCCAAAACGGCCCCACGACTGCCCCCAGTCACCCACCATACGGCCAAGAGGGCCCCAAGGGCAGATCGTTTTCAACACGGAGCGAATGATCGTCATCGACCTCTCACCGGCATCGTCATTTCATCACAATCCTCCTTAGCATCGCCATCTGAACAGCCTCATCAACGTCATCGCGTCATCGCAACCAACGTCACCAACAGCTTCCTCTCCTCTCCTTCTCCTCCTCCACCTCCTTATGATCTCCCGTCCGCTCCTTAATTCTGCGGCCACGGAGCGTGTGAGGGATATTACGAACGCTTGATGATGATGATGATGATGACGATGACGATGACGACGATGACGACGATGACGATGATGACGATGATGACGATGATGACGACGATAATGATGATGATGATGATGATGATGATGATGATGATGATGATGATGATGATGATGATGATGATGATGATGATGATGATGATGATGATGATGATGGTGATGGTGATGGTGATGGTGATGGTGATAGTGACTGTGATGGCGGCAGTGGCAGCCATGGGGGTGATGGTGAGGGTGATTTTTTGTCAGCGCTACTAGGGGAGAAGGAAAGAGAAAACTGAGGGGACGCAGCGGGCAGAGCAGATGAGCTCGCGTGCCGTCAGAAGAGCTACCAGGGGAGGCCTCCAGGCCAAAACTGAAATGACACCATTCACCAATGTCCGGCCATGCTCTCGGAGCCCAACTCCAAGCGAACATGGATCGCCACAGCGGGAAGAAGGGCAGAAGGGAGAGGAGCAAGAGGAGCGCGAGCCGGGAAAGCAAGTAGGGAGACAGATGTATAAGCACACAGCGGCTGTATATCACCCGAGGGAGAAAAAAAAAGTTACAAGGAATGACAGAATTGGCAATTGACATGTTACGTTTGGGAGCCCGATCGCCCGACCGAGGCCTGGAGCGGACCAGCGGAGGCTCCGAGGGACCCCCGAGGCCGGACGGACCTGAGGAGGACCAGCCGAAGGGCAGCGGGCGGGGTCAGAAGCCCCATGCACGAATTCACCCCGAACGGCGCCATCGGGAGCACTGGGCCCAGGTTCGGCGACGCGGAGAGCGGCGGGGGGAGGACGGAGGGGAGGAAGATCGCTCGTGCAAAACAATGTGCCATCTATGGCACTCTAAACGGTCCTCGCCAGTGGCCGGGTGAAACGAAAACGACGCGCACGGGGGGAGCGAGGAAGAAACAAGGAGGACGCGAAGATCCGGCCGACCCCGGAAGGGATAGACGGAGCTCCGCCTCTGGGAGGCCAGCGCGGGAGGAAGCGACCTTCGTGGCAGGCGCGGCCCCGTGCGGGCCCAGGCCGTCACGACCGGCCACGCGACAAAGACAGCACTCGCACGCTATACAATGCCTTATGTTGTGCTGTGGGTTCTGTCTTTGCGGGTGCCCCCCCGAGCTTCCCAGCACTCCAAAACCAAACCCCCGCGACGAATACACCAGCAAAACGGAAAATAAACGCATCGGTCGGCATCAAGCAGAATAGGTTTGAGCACGCAACGAAAATATCAGAGAATTCGGAGCTTGAGAGGCCCCCGGTGAAGAATATAACGGTTCTCAAATGCAACCTCGCCTAAACGTGTTGCCGACAAACATGGCCGGGACAGCATCCACAAGTTAAACAACAATTATACGTTTCGTTGTTGGTTCCTCCTGTGCGGGAATCCCCCCCCGAGCTGTGATGGTGATGGCGATGATGGTGGCGGTATTCATTTCGGAAGTCTGGATGATGATGATTATGCTGATGTTGCTGATGATGGTGATCGTGATCGTGATGATGGTGGCGGTGATGGGGATAGTGGTCATGGTGATGATGGTGGTAAAACACCTTCCGAAATCATACAAGTAATGATGATTATGATGATGAGGATGATGATGGTGATTATGGTGGTAGTGATAATGATAATGGTGGCGGTGATGGTGATGGTGGTGATGCTGATGATGATGATGATGATGATGATAATGATCCACGTGTCTAAAAGGGAAAGGCGATCCCCGCTCGGACTGCCCCTCGGACCGAAGCGTTCCCCTGTGGCCCTGCGGCAGCAACGCTCGGTCTCGCGCGCCTCGGCGCACACCCGCAGAATCACCTGGGCGCCCAGAGCGACCAGCCGCCTCGGTCGAGGCAAGCGGTCGACAGATCCTAACAGCCAGAGCGACTCAGCACATACGGCAGCAAGCACAGAGCCTCGGCTGCCGATCTGGCGGCCGGTACGCTGCCAAGCTGAACACCGCACCTGAGAAGCAACTGGGTCCTTGGCACCTGGCCGCCCTGACTCGGTTGCTCCCCAGGCCTGCGGAAACGAACATAAGTTATAAGCGCGGGTTGCCCTACGCCCACGGGTCGGCCCCCACGTCGAAAATGACGGGCGGGCAAGAGCTGTCGCGCGAGCGCGCAAGCGGCTACATCTAAGCGGACAGCGCGAAAGCACGCCACTGAAAGGCGAGCGCTCGACTTCACCTTTCCCTCAGCAGCGCAACTCGCCCCCTGGCCCTTGGCCACAACAAGACTGGTTGCATTGCCGATGGATGCGGACACCGACCCTGAGCGAGGCCAGCCTTCACCCATGGGTCGGCTCCCGCCCCCGCCCAAGACGGGCGCAATGAGGGGCGCTCCGCGCCAGACAGATTGGCGAGCCAGGCTCGAGAGAAAGCGGCGCGCACAGAGCAGGCCGCGCACGCTGCGGGACAGCACCTCACCAGCAGCATCGCATCTCGTCTCTAAGGACCGAGCCCGAACCTGGACCGTCGCCGCGCCGCTGGCATCGGAGCCCGGGCCCATGCGCAAGCGGACCTACATGCCCGCTTCAGCTTCCGCTCGCAAAGCGCCAAGGCCAGAGCGCCAGGCACTAGGGCTAGCGAAAACACTACGTAGATCCTGGCCCAACGCTAGGATTGTTGCTGCGCCAGGGCTTCGGAGCCCAACTCCCGAGCGATGGAGACCTTCGCCCCTGGTTCGCCGCCCGCCCCGGACGGGCCACACGGATGGCGCCGAGCACCGGACTGATCGGCGAGCAATGGCTCGCGAGAAAGCAGCGCACCAAGCTGAGCCACTCGCGCAGGACAGCACCTCGCCACCAGCTCGCAACTCGCCCAGGAGGCGCCAAAGTTCCAGCAAAGCTGGGCACGTTGAAGACCGCTGACCGCGGAGCCCGATCCCGCGCACAAGTAAACCTACACACCTGGTTCGACTTCCCCACTGGACTCTAGCGCAGAGGGCAGCTGCCGCCGGGGGGCAAAACTGCAAAGCCCCTGTCTTGCAGGCTCCTGGCCGAAAACTGAACCGGCTGCATCGCCGCAGGCACCGGAGCCCGATCCTGAACGCAGGCAAGCCAGCACCCATGACTCAGGATCCGCGCAGAGAGAACTGAGCGGCGGCGGTGAACACCGAGCGGCAAGCCATGCCCACCGCACGCACCTCACCATCAGCAATGCAAAGCGCCCCTCAAAGACACCCAGGCAGACACTGGGCCGTTGCATTGCCGACGGCATCGGGCCCGATCCCACGCGCAAGCAAGCCTGCGAACTAGGGCCAGGGCCCGAGCTAGAAGTGAGAGCAGGCAGAGTCTAGCCTGCCAGGCGCCTGCGTTGTTGACGCACCGCCTCAGGGTCACCGATATTGCCCCTGCCAGCGGGCTGCAAGCCACACATCAGCCGCCCGAACACGGCCTGATGCCTGTCGTTCTTCGGGGCCTTCGGGCACTCCTCCGCGAGGCCCGCCATCCTGCCGCTCTGAGTCCAGTAGCCGCACTTGACGCGGAAGAGATGGTTGCCCGCGCGCCAGAGCTCGCGGGAGTCGTGCGTGTCGACCCCCAGCCATGGCGGAAGCTCAGGTGGAGGCAGCAGCGAGGAGCGCCACCGCCGCTGAGACCGCGCCAGAGCCCCCCTCGGAATCTGATGTGGACGACCACGAGTTGGCCTCGCCGCGGCCCGCGCACTCCTGGCAGGCCCAGATGGCGTCGCCGCCCACGTCCAGCCACGCACCGCGGCGGCCGCACGTCCTCCCCAGGCGATCTGGGAACGTGCAGTGGCTCCGCCAGCCCAGCTTGCAGCCTCGCCAGTCGCACCGTGCAGCGGCGAGACCTGGTCCTTCATAGCCGTCCTCCGCCGCCAGCTCCGCGCCACCCCCCTGCACGGAGGCCCCCTAGCCAGCGGAAGACCTTCCTGACGATCCGATCCCGACGAGCAATGCGCTCGCGAATGTCGTCATCGGTAGGATGCACGCGCGCGCCGTCGCCGGCACGGACGTCGGCGCCGCGAATGCCCCGCCGCTGACGCGCTGCGATGCGCCCGGGCTGGACGTCGGCCAACGTCGCGCGGGCCTTCACCTTGTGGAAAGAGATGTCGACGAGGCCGACGTCGTCGATCACCGCCCACAGACAGGCCCACAGCACCCTGCACGGCTGCTGCCAATGGAGGCATCACGCCTCGCCAGCAGCAATGCTGCCGACGAGCAGCTGGCAGTCAGTGAAGATCCCGACGGGCGGCAGGCACTTCTGGATGCCCTCGACGGCGGCGAGGAGCTCCGCGGCGCCGGACTCCTGCGGGCATAGCCAGGGGAGGGGGCCGAAGAGGCCGACGGCCTCGGCATCTTGCCCCATGATCACCACTGCCCAACCGCCCCCGGCTGAGACCCGGCCCGGGTCCTCGACGCCGCCGTCGGAACAAAGATCGCCAGTGAGAGGTTGGCCGACCAGGTCTGCGCGACCTTCTTCCCGAGCTGCCGCCCTCGGCGGGCAGGCGCAGGGACCGCCTGCGCTCGGAGGCCAGGGCGCGAGACCACGGTGGGTCGGTCCTCCGTGCTGCCGAGGCTGGCCACGCCGACGGGCGCCCTGAAATGGACGCCATCAGGAGGGCGCCGCTCGTCGGAGTCGTCGCTCGCCCCCCACGGCGCGGCCAGGGGCCGCGGCGGCACGCCGCCGCGGCAGCTGCCGCACCGCGCCGCGGCATCGCAGCCACTGGGGCGCAGGGGTGACGACGCCAGCGGGCGCTCGGCCTCGAGCCTCCTGGCCGCTGGCCACGGGCCACCAACCAGCGCGTTCTTGGCCGAGCTGAGCTGCTCGGCCGTCCGCTTGCTCATGCGCTCGCGGCGGGGCGCGCGACTGATGCTGGAGGACGCGCCCCCCCCACGCCGAGTGCTCGAGGCCCGGGCGCGCGCCCGCCTCGCGCCGCAGCGAACGCCCGTGGCTCGCCGCGACGCGCTTGGCCAGGGTGGAGGCGCCCAGGGCCCTCCCGTCGATATCCCGCCGCTGGTCAATGATGAGCAGGCCTGGCCCTGCCGCGGCCCAGCCCGGGCGGCGGCGCGCCAGGACGCGCGCCGAGGGGGGCCCGCGCTCGGCGAGCCCATCGGGCCTCGACTCCGCCAGCATCACAAGGGCACCAGCGAAGGCGCTGCCCATGGCCCGCAGGCTTGCGACGTCGGAGTTGAACTGCACCGCCTCGGCCCAGGCGACCACGGGCAGCACGGCGCGGCCCCGGGGCGGATCAGTGGAGAACCGCTCGCTGGGGAGGAAGCTGAGGCTGAGGCTCTTGCCAGGGCCCTTGCCGCGGTGGACGGCGCTGACCCGCCGCCCCCACGCGACCAGCTGCGAGGACGGCCAGCCGACCACCCTGAGCCCCCAGCGGGTGGCCGGGCACAGGCCCGCGTTGGCCACGCGCGCCGCCGCTGAGGATTCCTGGGGGCGGGCGGCGCGGAGCCTCTGCACCTGGGGCGCCGCCTTCGAGCGCTGCATCTCGAGGGCCACGAGGGCCTGGCCGGCACGGCAGTTGTCCACTCCCAGGTTCTTGACCGAGTCGGCGACGGGGAAGGCCGAGCCGCCCATCTGCTCGGCGACGGCCTCAGCCCCAGACGAGGAAGGCGACGCAAGCGCCGTCGCCGCGCTGGGCCCGACGGCAGAGCAAGCCGCCGCTGGAGCGCTGCCTGGGGGCCCAGCCGCTGCCAGCGCTGCGAAGGAGCTGACTGGGGGCTGGGTTGGGGCCACGCTGACCCCCTCCGCTGACGCGGCCCCAAGTCCAGCCCCTGGCGCAGATGACGCGGCCTCCGCGCCCGCACCCTGGGGCTGCTGCGCCACCCCGTCGCTCTCGCACTGACTGAGGCGAGCGCGGGCGCAGCGCGCGCCTGCCCACTCTACGCGGTCGCGGGCGCGGTTAGGGGCGAGGATTGCGGGGGCCACCCTCGGCCAAGACGCCGCAGCGTGCGCCGCGCGCCCTGCGCGCCCATCTCAGGGGCGCCCCGCTCGCCTTCCGCTGCTTCAGGTGCCGAAGCAGCACGCAGTGCGGGCGGGGGAAGCGGTCGGGTCTGGCGCTGCGCCCCCCACCCAGCCCGGCCCCGCGCGCTGCTCGCAATCGCGATGGTGGGGCCCCGACGCAGAAGCGCCGCGTTGAGGCCCAGGCAGCGGCCTGCTGCAATCCCCATCGCTCTTCCAGCCAGGGCTGGACTCGCGGCAGTTGTCGATCGCCCCGTGGACCCCCCCCCCCAAGCCCTCGATGTCGACGCCATCGACTGCAGGAGGACGCGAGCGAGCTCGAGCCTGCCAGGGACGCGTCGGCGCTAGGCTCCTGAGCGGACGCCCCGCGCTGTCTAACAGCGGCCTTCCAAATCCCGCGCCGAGCCCGAGACGACGCGCGCCGGCTGGCCCAGCGCGCGGAAGACCGAGGCCCAGCTGCGCGCGGGGCGCCCCAGGACGCGCTTGAGGCGCTCGAGCGCCTGTGCCTGCATGCACCCCGCACCGCGCCGCTCGGGGCCTCGGTCGAGCTGCGAGGCCGCTTGCTCGCCGTTGACGTCCGAGGCGGGCGCCCCGACCAGGGGGCGCATCTGGGTGAAGTAGCCGCCCAAGCGCATGAGCCCCCTGCCCCTGCAGCTGGCCCTGGGGGCCGCGACGGGGCGAGCCCGTGCCTGCGAGCCGTAGCTGAAGCTCGGCGAGCCCCCTCGCCCTCGGTAGACATCGGCGTCGTCGGAGTCGACCTGGCATGCCCAAACGAGCTCGTCCTCGACCCCCATCGCACAGGTCCTGATAAGCCGCATCAAGGTCAAACAGGCCCTCGCACTGGTCGGCGAGCGCCGCCACCACGCCGCGATCCCAAAGACGCTCCTCCAAGGGCCCGGAATTGGGGGAGCTTGGGGAAGACCACGGGGCCCTTCACCCCACGCGACTGCCCCCGGTCGCCGCGGCACCTCAGGGAAAGCTTCTCCACCGTGCGGGGCCGGCACGGGTGAGCGCAGCCCATCGCGGTCATGCCGAGGCGCTCGCATGACGCCACCCAGTCTAGCAGCTCCGCGCTGACGGTGAACCAATCCAGCTCGGACGGCGCCCTGGACAAGGAATGCCGGCAGGCGCCCACCCCCGCGTCGACCACGCGGCCGCCAACCTTGCAGAGCAGCGCCCTCCCTGCCCGCTCGTGGAACCGATCGGGATCTACGTTCCAGTCACCATTGATGGCCCACGGCTTGCCCGCGCGCTTGAGACGCACGCCGACCTCCCCGCTATTCTCGCCGACGTCGTCGTTATCCAGGTAGACCGACCCGAACAGAAGGCCGCCTGGCAGCACGCCGTTGACGCAGGCGACCGTGGCTCTGTCCTGCCCACGGCGACATGGCAGCTCTGCTCGCCGCCGTGATCGCCAAGGCCTCACGTGCCCTACGCCATGCGAACAGCGACCCCTGCGCCGCCGCTGACTGCCCACTGCCGGTGGGGCGCCTGCTGCTGCGACGCCTGGGGCGAGGACGGCGCCCCAACCCGGCGGCGCCACTGCTCCGGCCCCACGGCGCGGCAGTCGTCGGGGTGGCCGCCCACGCACAGCTACGCGGCGGCGCCCTGCCGGGGGCCCCGCTGCTCGCCGAGGGGCGCGGCGAAATGCCCCACGCCACTGCCGTCGCGGCTCGCCGCGGCGACGGTGGGTCGCCCCCCCCCCCCCCCCCTCCTGAGCACCGCCGAGCGAAGCCCCTGGAGGAATTCCTGGGCGCGCGCCTTGCCCTGCGCCGCTGCGTTGGCCGCGGGGTCGGCCTGCCGCGCTGCGACGTCGTCGGCGACGCGGTCCGGGGCGGCCTCCTCCTCCACGGCGCCCCCCCCCCCATAGGCCGTCGACGACGTTGCCCAGGTCTGCCCCAAGAGGCCCCGCTCGTCGCCGCTGCTGCGTTCAGCCGCTGTTCCTCCTGAGGCGACCCGATGTGCCAAGCGTCGTAGTTCGGACACTTGCTCTTCCCATCGTTCGGCGTATCCAGCGTTGAGCAGCCCTGGGGATTGGTCGAGCGCGGCCAGGAAGACCGCGGCGTTCTCTCCCTCGCTGAGCGGGGCAGCGGTGGCCGCTGCCGATGCAGCTGCTGCTCCTGCGCCAGGGTCGCCTTCGCGCGGGGCCCCCTCACGCCCCCGACGATGCTTGACCAAGAGGTTGTCGATGTGGGCCTGTAGCTCCTTTTCCGCGGTCTTACACTGCTCGAAGTTTCCCTCCCAGTTCGAGCTCCTGGGCCTGAAGGTTCTCGATCTCCGATGCAGCGCCGAGATATTCCGCCCCAGTGCCTCCGCGGTGCTCTGCCGGTGCCTCTGCTTGCGTTCCAACTCGCTGAGCTGGACGGACGCGGGCTTCTCCTCGGAAAGCTCGTGGCCGAGCTCATTGGCCTCTGTGCGCTTGGCCGCGAGGATCTCTTCCGTACCTTCCACACCTTCGAGCTTCTTGAGTTAACTTCGTAGCTTCCCACGCCGACGGGCGCGTTCATCCTTGCTCGACGGCTGCTGACCTTCTGCTGCAACGCCAGCGCCGCCACCTGAGCCTGGGGACTGCGTGCCGCTCTCGAGCTTATTGACCTTCCTGCGCAGCTGGTTGAGCTCGTGGCGTCTCCTGGCGTCCAGTTGCGAAATGGCACTCCACCATGAACCTGCTCCAGACCCCTGTTCCCACCAATCATACCCGCAGCTCCGACACACGTGCCTGGAACCCCAATTCTTGGCTCCGCAGCGAGGGCAATCCCAGGCCCTGGGCTGACTGGCCGCGCCGCCGCCTCCGCCTCCGCCAGGCTGAACGTTGCCTCGTCGTCCGCCTTCGCTCCCGCCTTTGCCGCCGCCACCACGCGCGGCACCTCGAGCCACATCCACCTGCCATTGGTCGAGCCCGCGCGAACTGGGTTCCCAATCGCGCGATCGAAGCCCGGCGTCGGAAAGCCATGGGTATGGAAGAGCTGCGGCCGCGAAGGCCTCGCTGAAAGCTTGGTCGATTTGGAATATGACCCAAAAAGTGGCGCGACGGCTAGAGCCACCCACACGGGACGGGACAACGCCCCTGATCGCGCCATCTTGAGCCCAAAAGGCTACGGATGATGGTGGTGATGATGATGACAGTGATGATGATGATGGTGACGGTGATGGTGATGGTGATGCTGGTGGTGAACTGTGATGATGAAGGAAAGGTGATGGTGATGTTGATGGTCCTGGTGATAGGTCTGATGATGATAGTAGTGGTGCTGGTGATGATGATGGTGATGATGCGGATGACGATGATGATGGTGATGACGACAAGGATGAAGAGAAATACGAGAGGAGGAAAGAGGGGAGGAGGAGAGGAGAGGCGCAACGACTGCGAATGTCGGCAAAACGCTGCAGAACACTGGCGTGAGAGACCGGGAATTTCGGTAGCGCACTCACAGAGCATGTTCGGTCGCGGCTACCGACATTCGCGGCCAAGTTGCTTTGGTTGACTACCAGCATTGGCATGTCATCGGGAGTTTCGGTCGCGACCGAAATCATGACGCTCACCTTCAATTTTGGTCACGACCGAAACGTTCAAAACGCTACCGTGCTTAGGCGGTGGCGCACCTTCTGGGCTTGTATACCTTATGGAATGGAAGTCTTCGATAGGAGGCGTACAAAAGTATATTGTAGTCTCTACGGCGGCCGCTGCGATTGGCCTCTTGTTTACCTCTTGGGGGACACCTAGGTCCTAAGGACATTGGGGGCCTGTTTGGGGTCTCTTGGAAGCCTCACGGGGCCTCCAGGAGCCATCTTGGGGCCGGGCCTTCTTGGGAACCTCTTGGGGCCTCTGGAAAGCCTCTTGGGGGCCTCTTGACGATGCTGGGGCCGTTTCGGGGGCATCTTGGGCCGTCTTGGGCCCGTGTTGGGAATCTCTGGGGCTATCTGTTGGGCGATTGTGGAGCCATCTGGAGGCTTCAATATGCGATCGGATGCGAAAAGGCAGCACAGCGAAAAACATTAAGAAACACAATAGTTCTGAACGATGTTGGGCCCTTGGGGGACGGCTTTGCGAGGTTCTGGAGTGGAACTGTCAAGAGGTCCTCTTGGAGCTCCTGTGAAGCACTGGAAGCCTCGTGGGGAGCCTGGGGACTTCGTGGGACCCTTTTGGGTCCCCCTGTCAGCTTCTTTGAAGCTCCTGAAGTCTCCTGGGGCAGCCTGGCAGGGGGAACCCTGGGGGAGGCTCCCAGAGGGGAGGGGGCCCAGAAAGTGACCTTGGGTGCCGCTGGTGTGCTACAGCCCCGGGCCCGCCAGGGCCGAGTTTCCAGGACCTACTCGATATACACACATACAACTAGAAGTGATCCCAGTATAAATACACATAGATCAAGATATATAGCCACTGTTATGCGCGAACGTGTGAAAGCATAGATATGCACACACCGCTACACATAAACATATCTAGACATGCATACATACATATATGCGTGTACATAGCCTGCAAGCTATATTGTGCAAGCTATGCCGTGGAAGCTGTGTTGTGCAATCAAACGTATACAAGCTATGTGCTGAAAGCTATGTGGAGCAAGCTATGTGCTGCGGTGCAAGCTACACGGAGCAAGCTACGTGGCAAAATGTGGCTCTCGCCTTCGCGCCGTGCACATTCGTTTCAAACATGTACAACAAGTTCCAGGGTCGAGGTCGGCTCAATTTAAAAATGGGAATATCGCCTTAGCGCCGCGCACATTCGTTATAAAAGCTTTCAACAGCCTCAAGAATCTGAATGGTGGAAGTCCTAGGAAATTCGTTCTGGTGCAATTCCGGATTGTTAGGACGCGACGGTCACGTTGATTCACGGTGCCGAAGTCCCAGAAATGGTGTCATGGCACCGTTCAGGGTTGACAGGACGCAACAGTCACGTTGATTCGCGGCGCTGACGTCATGGTGTTTTGGCGCCAAGAGGATTCCCAAATGGCTTCGGCTACGGCCAGGCCGGCGCAGCTGGCGCGGCTCGACCCCAAGGCCCTGGATGAGGCGGGGCCACCCCCCGCGCGCGCGGTTTCGGTCGAGGTGACGCATCCTGGACCAGCAGCGCGGCCAGAGGAGGCGGCGGCGACGTCCCTCCCTCCTGGTCGTGCCCCACAGGTCGAAGATGTGGTGGAGGCGACGGCCCAGAACGCGCTGCCCGCGTCCCTCCCTCCCTCCCGGGACGCCCCTGGTGGAGGTGGAGGCTCCAGCTGCGAAGCACGAGCGGGCGCGGCTGAGGTGGAACGAGTGGGCCCCCGCCACGTCGCCGGGGCCTGCGGTGCCGCCCGCAACGGTAGAGCTGGCAGCCGGGGCTGCTGGGAGCGCTCTGGGCCGCGGCGATCATGCCGACGACTCACATGAAACGGAGCCATTGCTATCGCGTTTTCGGGGGCTGCTGGAGGCAGCGCTGGACGCCTCCCAGACCCCCCGTCCCGGTCAAGTTTGCGCAGCCTCTGGCTGTGCGGGGGAAGCCTCCCGGAACTTCGGGTGCAGTGGAGGAGGACTCTCCGGGCTCGCCCGCTCAGCAGGCGGCTGAGCCCAGACAGCTTCCGGGCACGGAGCCGGTGGAGGCAGGGCCAGGCCCGGAGGTGGCGACTGAGGCGACGGGCGGCGGCCGCTCGCTGACGCCACGGCCTCCCGGAGCGGAGCTGGTGGAGGTGCCTCCCGGGCCAGGCCCCGTGGAATTGTGCGCGGCTGGCGGCCCCCCCCGACTTCCTGAGCCGCAGCAGGATGTCGGCCAAGCGCGCTTGCACAGGGCGTCTTTGTGCTGGCGGTGGCGGACGTGGACCGCCCCGCTGCGAAGGCCACCGCACGCCTGCTGGGAGTTCCAGCGGGCGGAAAGATCCAGCATCTCCGGCGCCGGGTCGCGGCGGCGGTGGCCCAGCTGGGCGACGGCGAGCTCGCGGAGCTCATGGGCATCGCTAGGAGGGCAGCCGAGCGAGGCCGGCAGGGCAGCCCGCGCAGCCGGTGCTCCAGGCGGCGCCCCGCGTAGCCGGGTCGGGCTCCCGCTGGGATGGGCGCCCCGTGAGCCTGGGGCGCCAGGTGATGGCCGCCGGCCGCGTCACTGCTTTTGCTGCTGCTGCTCCTCCTTCCTCCGCTCCCCTCCATTCTGCAGTCCTCCCACTTGTCCGTAAACACGGGGAGACTCTAAAATTAGCCTGGCGAAGGACCCAGCCAGATGTAGTTGTGAATACCGCAATTATAGGTATCGTACTCGGTGGAGCTCCCTGTGGGGCCACGAACCTCTGCACTGGGTGGGGGAGACGCATGCGAAGTTTGCCACTGGGGCCTCCGGTGGAGCTCCCCATGGGCCACGAAACGTTGTGCTGGGTGGGGGGGACGCATGCGGACTTTGCCATTGAGGCCTTCGGTGGAGCTCCCCATGAGCCACGAAACGCTGTGTTGGGTGGTGCGTGACGCACGCGAAGTTTGCCGCTGGGGCCTTCGGTGGAGCTCCCCATGGGGCCACGAGACATGGTGCTGGGTGGGGGAGACGCATGCGGACTTTGCCACTAGGGCCTTCGGTGGAGCTCCCTATGGGCCACGAAACGTCGTGCTGGGTGGGGGAAACGCATGCGGACTTTGCCATTGGGGCCTTCGGTGGAGCTCTCTATGGGATCGGTGGGGCTCCCCATGGGGCCACGAAACGCTGTACTGGGTGTGCGGGACGCATGCGGGCGGTCCCATTGGGACCTTCGGTGGGGCTCCTTTTGGGACCGCGACAAGATGTAGTGGGTGTGCGGGACGCCTGAGGGTGGTCCCACTGGGACCTTCGGTGGGGCCCCCTATGGGGCCACGAAACGTTGGACTGGGTGGGGGCGACGCATGCGGACGGTCCCACTTGGACCTTCGGTGGGGCTCCCTATGGGGCCACATAACGCTGTACTGGGTGTGCGGGACGCATGCGGGCGGTCCCACCGGGACCTTCGGTGGGGCTCCCTATGCGGCCACGAAACGCTGTACTGGGTGTGCGGGACGCATGCGGGCGGTCCCACTGGGGCCGTCTGTGAAGCTCCCTATGGGGCCACGAAGCGCTGTACTGGGTAGTGCGTGACGCATGCGGGCGGTCCAACTAAGATCTTCGGTGGAGCTCCCCATGGGGCCACGACGAAACGCTGTACTGAGTAGTGCATGACGCATGCGGGCGGTCCCACTGGGGCCGTCGGTGGGGCTCCCTATGGGGCCACGAAACGGTGTACTGGTGGTGCGTGACGCATGCGGGCGGTCCCACTGGGACCTTCGGTGGAGCTCCCTATGGGGCCACGAGACGGTGTACTGGGTGGTGCGTGACGCATGCGGGCGGTCCCACTGAGACCTTCGGTGGAGCTCCATATAGGACTACGCAGCACTGTCCTGGGTGGTGCGTGACGCATGCGGGCGGTGCCACTGGGCCCGTTTGTGGAGCTCCCTATGGGGCCACGAAGCGCTGTACTGGATGGTGCGTGACGCATGCGGGCGGTCCCACTGGGGCCGACTGGGACCTTCGGTGGAGCTCCCTATGGGGCCATGAAGCGCTGGATTGGGTAGTGCGTGACGCATGCGGGCGGTCCCACTGGGACCTTCGGTGGAGCTCCCTATGGGGCCACGAAACGCTGTAATCAGTGGTGCGTGACGCATGCGGGCGGTGCCACTAGGGCCGTTTGTGGAGCTCCCTATGGGGCCACGAAGCGCTGTACTGGGTGGTGCGTGACGCATGCGGGCGGTCCCACTGGGGCCGTCTGTGGAGCCCCCTTTATGGGGCCACGGAACGCTGTACTGGGGGGTGCGTGACGCATGCGGGCGGTCCCATTGGGGCCTCTGGTGGAGCTCCCCATGAGGCCACGAAACGTGTGAGGGTGTGCTGAAACGGGTGATGATGGTGATGATGATGATTGTGATGGAGGAGGGAGGGGGGGGGAAGGAGGAGGAGAGGAGAGGAACGCGGGGACCGTCTCTTGAAAACGAGGACCCAACACCACAAGGTGGTTGGGAAAAAATCAGCCTGAGGAAGGACCCAACCATATTTAGTTGTGCGTACCACAACTATGGGTATTGAATTCGGTGAAGCTCCCTATGGGGCCACGAAGCGCTGCCCCGGGCGGGGGGGACGCCCGCGAAGTTTGCCACTGGGGCATTCGGTGGAGCTCCCTATGTGCCACGAAACGCTGCAATGGGAGGGGCAGACGCGGGTGGGGGAGACGCATGCGGGCGGTCCCACTGGGGTTTTCGGTGGAGCTCCCCATGGGCCACGAAACGTTGTGCTGGGTGGGGGAGACGCATGCGGACTTTGCCACTACGGCCTTCGGTGGAGCTCCTTATGGGCCACGAAACGTCGTGCTGGGTGGGGGAAAACGCATGCGGACTTTGCCACTGAGCTCGGTGGACCGCGAAACGTTGTAAACGCATGCGGGCGGTGCCACTGGGACCGTTTGTGGAGCTCCCTATGGGGCCACAAACCGGTGGGGCTCCCCATGGGCCACGGAACGCTGTGCTGGGTGTGCGTGACGCATGCGGGCGGTCCCACTGGGACCTTCGGTGGAGCTCTCTTTGGGGCCACGAAACGCTGTACTGGGCGTGGGCAACACATGCGGGCGGTCCCACCGAGACTTTCGGTGGAGCTCCCTATGGGGCCACGAAACGCTGTACTGGGTGTGCGGGACGCATGCGGGCGGTCCCACTGGGACCTTCGGTGGAGCTCCCTATGGGGCCACGAAGCGCTGTACTGGGTAGTGCGTGACGCATGCGGGCGGTCCCACTGGGACCTTCGGTGGAGCTCCCTTTGGGGCCGCGAAATGCTGTACTCAGTGGTGCGTGACGCATGCGGGCGGTCCCACTGGGGCCGTCTGTGGAGCTCCCTATGGGGCCACATAACGCTGTACTGGGTGTGCGTGACGCATGCGAGCGGTCCCACTGGGACCTTCGGTGGAGCTCCCTATGGGGGGCCACGAAACGCTGTATTGGGTGTGCGGGACAACGCACGCGGGCGGTGGCACTGGGGCCGTCGTTGGAGCTCCCTATGGGACCACGAAACGCAGTACTGGGTGGTGCGTGTCGCATGCGGGCGGTCCCACTGAGACCTTCGGTGGAGCTCCCTATGGGGCCACGAAACGCTGTACTGAGTGGTGCGTGACGCATGCGGGCGTCCCACTGGGACCTTCGGTGGAGCTCGCTTTGGGGCCACGAAACGCTGTACTGGGTGGTGCGTGACGCATGCGGGCGGTCCCACCGGGACCTTCGGTGGCGCTCCCTATGGGGCTACGCAACACTGTCCTGGGTGGTGCGTGACGCATGCAGGCGGTCCGATTGGGGCCTTCGGTGGAGCTCCCTATGGGGCCACGAAGCGCTGTACTGGGTAGTGCGTGACGCATGCGGGCGGTCCCACTGGGACCTTCGGTGGAGCTCCCTTTGGGGCCACGAAACGCTGTACTCAGTGGTGCGTGACGCATGCGGGCGGTCCGTTTGGGGCCTTCGGTGGAGCTCCCTATGGGGCCACGAAGCGTGTGAGGGGTGTGCTGAAACGGGTGATGATGATGAAACGCAGGGAGGAGGGAGGAGGGGGAGGAGGAGGCGGAGGAAGAGGAGGAGGAGGAGGAGGTGGAGGAGGAGGAGGAGAAGAGGAGAGGAACGCGGGGCACCGTCTCTTCAAAACGAGGACCCACACCACAGGATGGTTGGGAATTACACCTGAGAAAACCCAAATCAGTGGATGACTTGAAAATTCATACATGGATCTTGAGATCGATTGTGAGACCGATAATGAGATCGATAGTGGAATCGATAGTGAGGAAGATTGTAAGGTCGATCGTGAGACCGAGAGTGAAATCGATTCAATGAGATCGATAGTGAGATCGATCGCGAGATCGCTCATGCGATCTCTAGTGAGATCGCTTGTGAGATCGATAGTGAACTCGATTGTGAGATCGATGGTGAGATCGATAGAGAAATGGGTAATGAGATCGATGGTGAGACCGATCGATCAGAAGATCAACCAAAAACCCGAACCCGGGAACCTCGCCGCCCTCCGAAATCGGCCTGGAACCCAGAACCGGGAACCTGGGAACCCAGAACCGGGAACCCGGGAACCCAGCGTGCGACCAAAATCGGCGGGTCATTTTCGCAAAATCCTTCAACTTCCGCGAGGACCCCTTCAGTGCAAGCACTGATTGGGGAACCCTTGGGGGGCATCACGAGGCGGCCTTGGGTAGTGCCGTCGGGGGTGCTGCGCCTACGGCGTTCGCACCGCGGCCCGAAGAAGGCGCCTACGCCTACGCATACGGCGCTGACTGGCGTCGGACTCGAAGAAGGCTGCTGGGACGGCTCCTGCTGCGTCAGATAAACACGGCCAGCATTGATATCCTGTGCCTGCTGCTCGTGAAGACGTCCAGAAGGAGTAGTACTCTGACCGACTGGTGCAGGCAGAAATGACAAACCCCGACTGATTGGCGCATCGACGGATGAACCCGAGTCCATCGTCGCGGTGTCTTGTACCGTCCCGCTTGCTTCACCTGGATAGGACACGGCTGCGCGTTGCGTTGCCTTGTTTTACGTTGCATTGGCTTGATTTGAGTTGAAGCGGTAACTGTGCAAGGGTGGGCAGATGGCAGACTCAAGGCAGGGTGTGAAGAGGGGCAACCAGACGTGTCAAGGACAGGCGTCAGGCGAAATACAAGCTACTGGATGCAAAGGGACAAGCTGACAAGCTGAACGCACGACAAAGGCAACCTCGTCCTCCAGGGGATATTTCCATCGTGCTACTTTAAGGAACGCTGAAAAATGGGCGAAGGAACTTTTCGGGTCACGACGAGCCTCGATCCCGAAGATGTTCCCCGACCCAAATCCAAGGAACTGCCCGAAAACAAGAGCCCCTCCAAATCCGAAAGTGGTCTTGACTGTACCCCTTCCCTTCCCCCTCAGTCTCTCCCTCGCCACTAGGGGAGAAACATGATCGCAGAGGGCCGAGGGGGCGGGACAATCGTGATACCCTCCTCCTCCTCCTCCTCCTCCTCCTCCTCCTCCTCCTCCTCCTCCTCCTCCTCCTCCTCATCCTTCTCCTCCTCCTCCTCCTCCTCCTCCTCCTCCTCCTCCTCCTCCTCCTCCTCCTCCTCCTCCTCCTCCTCCTCCTCCTCCTCCTCCCCTTCCTCCCCCTGGGTTTCCAACACGGCGCCGCCTCTGTAGGCCACTGGGGCACCTTCCGCGCGGCGATGTAGAGGGCCTCTGGGAGGCCATCACTCAGCCAGCTGATGCGGACCAATCCCAGGACAACGTAGGGAAAGAAGCAGGAGAGAGCAGGGAGGGAATAGGGGGGAGGGAGAGGAGAGGAGGGGAGAGGGGGGGAAGGCGGGCGAGGATGAGGAGGACCCAACTAGATTTGACTCGATATGCTGAGTTCTACTGGCGCCTTGCGAATGCCACGGAAGTGCCTCAGCACGCTGCGACACAAGCGCGTTCTGAGAGGCGCAGCACTGCGCGCGCACAATCACTGAGCGCGAACGCTGCAACTGGAAACAGCCAGAACTGATCCTGTCAAGCGCCGTTCCGCCGCGCACTGGCACTGGCATGCAACCGGAATGGGCGACCGGGCAACGACGACCTCGTGGACCCTGCCCCCACCCCCGTTCACGCGGGGAGACTATCACCCAGCACGGTGTGTACGGGCCGAAGCGCAGATCACGTTGGCAAAACTGCGCAATGGTGCCACATTCAAGTGCCACCTCCTTTGCAACACTGGCGAATCGCCTGTTGCCGTCGTGATCTCAGCGTGTCATGTTCACTGCTACGGAATTGCGTTTCCTTCAAGCGCGGGCCACTTGTCTGAATCCGAATACTTCCCCGTCTTTGTCGCCCGGCTCCTTTTCGCTCCCCTGCCTTCCCCTGGTAATCCTGCTCTTCCCGCTTCTCCCACTCCCGCTCCTGCTGCTGTTGCTGTTCCTCCTTGTCCTCCTCCCTGCTCCTCCTCATGCCTCCTCCTCCTCCTCCTCCTCCTCCTCCTCCTCCTCCTCCTCCTCCTCCTCCTCCTCCTCCTCCTCCTCCTCTCCTCCTCCTCCTCCTCCCTCCTCCTCCTCCTTCCTTCTCTTCTTCCTCCTCCTCTTCCCTCTCCTCCTCCTCCCCTCCTCCCCCTCCCCCCCCCCCCCCCCCTCCCCCTCCCCCTTCTCCTCCTGTCCCTCCCCGTCCTCCCTGCGGGGGGAGGTCCCCCCCCCCCGACCAGAGGCTCACCCTCCGTCCTGCGGCCCCTGCGCGAGGGGAGGCAGAGCCGTCGTGCCACCACGAGCAGCGCCAGACAGGAAACACAGAGGATTCGTCTGGCCACGGCGAGCCTCGGCCACGACCGGGCTCCCCGACCCAGGTCTGAGGAACTGCCCGACACCCGGGGGCTCCTCCTGAACCAAAATGGTCTTGACCGTCCCCCTGCGTCTCCGCCTCAGTCTCTCCCTCGCCGCCCTTCACCCCCATCCCGTGCCTGATCGCTAGCCCCTTGGATTGATCGTCGACAACCTGTGGGCGGAGCACAACCGGCTGCGGTCGGGCCAAAGTGGTTGCGATGTTCTGGGAGCGATTCAATATTGCGCTGATTAACAGAAGGCTCTCAAGAGCGTGTATGGACACAATGGGTCCCTATCATAAACATCCCGGTGCAAGCTCGATAAAACCGCTACGTTCGGGCCGATCGTGTACGATTAGTCATTTCGACCGCTCCCTCTGTGCATCACATGTACTGGATAACAATGCATTTCAAGATGTCAAAAAGTCCAAAGACCCTGAGAGTTCTCATGACCCCTCAGGCGTCCTATGGGTCCCATGGGATTCCTTCGGATCCCTCAGGATTCCATCTGGTTCGTAAGGTTATGCATCAGAAGCACTTGGGCTCTTGAGCGGCTCTTCAGAAGCTCCTCGGAATATCTTCAGGGGCTCTTCAAAAGCTCTTCAGTGCAACGTGTGGTGTCTTGCCCACTCGAACTGAGAATCCGAAGTTGTAACTAAAATGGCAAAAGGAAGTGGAGTAACGGACGCGCCGCCATCGTGCCTGCGGCACACTGAGGCGTAGAAGAATGCCAAGGGCTGCCGGGCAGGGCTTCTGTGACTTCTAAGGGACCCCGCCCCCCCTCCCCCAGTCACGCTTCCCTGACTGCATCGCCCCTATTACCGTGGGGTCCCTGGGCGGCCATGCCGCTTCCCTGGGACTCTCTAAGGCGTCCATGACGGCCCTGGAGGCCCCCAAGATGGTGCAGGAGGTATCCAGGAGGCCTCCCAAGAGGGCCCCAAGAGGCAAAAAATAACGAATTCCCTTCGGTCTGTGAAGGAATTGGGCAGTCTCGCCTTGTCGGCTTTCTGCCGCTCCAAGGCGGCCCACAAGACCTCCAAGACCACCCCGAAGGGGCCGACGAGACTTCCAAGAGGGCCCCGAGACAGCCTAAGAGCGCCCAACGACGACCCAAGAGGCCCCCAAGACGGCCCCAAAAGGAGCCCGAGAGGGAGCACGAACCGAACATCCGAGCCTTCCGCCCAACAAGGCCCCCAGAGGGTCCCAAGAGGCGCCCAAGAGGCCGCAAGAGGCCCCCGAGAGGCCCACAGGAGGCCCCACGAGGCCCCTAAGAAGCCCCTAAGAAGAGGCCCCAAGAGGCCCCCAAGAGGCGCCCGAGAGGCTCTCACGAAATGCCAACAAACATCCAATAGGCTTCATACCCACAAACCAAGCACGGGGGCGAGACTTGCCGTAGGCAGCTGGATAAAGAAGAGGAGGATGGCCTGGAGCGGTTGACGAAACGCGCACACACAAGTCCAGGCCTATCAGGAGCTCCCCAAAGGTTCCGCACAGGCTTCAACGAGGGTTCCCGAAGGCTTCCCAGAGTCATCTCAAAGGCTTCTCACCCCATCCCCTCCACCAATCGAGGTGGTGGTGGTGGCGGGGGTGGTGTGCGGGAGAAGACGTGAAAACAGCCAGAGGAGCGCTTCTGCTCGCTTGCGGTCTCCAAGGGACTCCAAGATCTCAGAGTCTCGACTGTAGCAGCCGACGGTGGGAGCGCGGCGGCGCAGACGCTACCCCCACGGATTGAGGGCCGAGCTCGCGTACCAGGCGCGCCAGACGTGGTACCGGTTCCACGGTTTCGCGCCTGCCCCCTGGCACAGGGTGAAAAGGGGGGTACGAGAACGGCACCCACGTACCGTTCCCTGTCTAGGCTCCCGTCCCGGCCCCGCTCCAGAGCGGTACGATGCATAATGTGTTCGGCTCTGGGGGGGGGGGGGGCGAACAGCTCTGCACCGTACCAATCCTCTGGGTCGAGAACCGACGACGCCTCAGGAGGCGCCAACGTGGTGCGGTGCACACAAGTCGTCCGCGGGGGGTAAGGAGAAGCAGAAGGGCCAGGGGGAGGAAGAGCAGAAGAAGCAGAAAGGCCAGGGGAAGGCGGAAGAGGAGAATGGAGGGAGACGGCAGCGACGAGGAAGGAGGGAATCAGATCCCAAGTACGGCCCGCGCAGGTGCGAGAGAGCGAATCTCAGCGGCGGGAGCAAAGCACCGATCCTAAAATGCGGCCAAAGTTGAAGCGGGGGGCACCGACTTTGAAGGACCAAGAAGCCTTCGACAGAAAAAAAGCGAGCACCATAGATCAACTCGTGTTTGTGGTGAGGGTCGCTGGCCATCCCCGTCACAAATCCCGACCCATCTCCAGCGGTAAAACGGCGGAGCTGTAGCCTGGGACCTCGGCCAGATTGCACTGTTGCGGTCGCGAGGACTTCACAAGGCTGCGCGAGCTGGCCATGCAACTTCGCACGCACCAGGCACGCAAGGGGAGAGAGAGGAGGGAGGCGACGGAGAAGATGAGAGAGAGGAAGAGGAGGGGGAAGCCAAAGAGCCAGGACATGGACCGGAGGTGTGAAAAAAAAACGGAAACGTGGGAGGGGTGGGGGCACCAGGGGACACAGGAGAGTATCACTCAGGCTGAGTGGTTTCAGGGCGGCAGTGGTGCCATCAGACGATTGGCTAAAGATAGGTTCAGGAGTTCTAGAGCGACTAGCTGCGCGAATCCTCAGGATAACATCGACAAATTTGAACGCATCATTATCATGAGATCTTGCTCCTCTGGTAATTGCGAAGGTGGAGAAAGGCAAAGGGCGGAAGGGTAATGGGGTCGGGGGTCGGGGTCAACGATGACGGAGCACGACGACAACGCGGAAGGAGGAGGAAGCGGGGGAAAGCGAGAGGGTGGGAGAAGGAGGAGGAGGAAAACAAAAAGGCAGACGGGGTGACGAGGAGGGGGCATGAAGGGAAGGAATGAGGCGAGTGAAGAAAGGGGGAATGGCAAGCTAGGCGTGCTGGCGCCATATCTGACATCCTATCCCTCCCTCCCATCCCTTCCAATTGCGCTGATTATGTCTCTATCCCCGGACGCTTGTCGTGGCCGAACGGAAACTCTAAAGGAGACACCATCGTATGACGCGCAATACTGGGAGATGCGTGCACAGGAGAAGGAAGAGGAGGTGGCGGGTGAGCACGAGGATGAGCAAGAGGAAAAGGAGGAGGATGTGGAAGGAGGAGGAGGACGAACAGCAGCAGCAGGAACTGGAGTGGAAGGAGTGTGAGGAGCAGGAGGCCCAGGGGATGGCGGACGAGGGGAAATGAGAGCGGCGATTAGGATACAAAATGGCTGGGACCCAGAAAAGGGGCCTTCGCTGGAGCAAGCGCGCCAGTATGAACGACGGAAGCACAGCGATGACCCGAAAATGGAACCCACGCTGCAGCGGGAGCACCACTTTGACTAAATGTTGGAGCTGGGGCACGTTTCGAGCTGCCGCTGCGAGGCAATACCCCCCCCCCCTCTGTATGTCTTGTTGGCACGGCCCACTGGCCCTGGTAGCTTGAGCAATCGATGCATACCCTGCGCACCGTCCTGCCAGTGCCGAGGCATTGCCAGCTCGACGTCTATGACCTAGGCGTCACCAGGTCGATGCTGATGTATCTGCTATGCCCAGCTACGCTCAGCTCCATCCAGAGAAGTCCATCGACGCATCCCTCGAAGCATGCGCAGGCATACCCGTCCGGATGCCCAGGCATCAGTAGTGGCACCCCTAGGCATCCACATGGCCGTGCCCTGGCATTCGACAATGATGCGTGGGCATCAAGGTTAGGGGGGTTCAAGGAGATGGTCAGGCGCAGAGCGAGCGTCCGACCCACTGAAGCTGGAGGGAGCTCAGATCCCGAGGGGGAGCTTAGCTCATGTTGCATGCGGCTGCGTTCGTGTTTCGACTGGCCTGGATGGAAAATCAATTCGGGGCCGCTTGTAGACCCGGCTGACCAATTGCCCCCCTCTTCTCTCGTCCCCTGCGCAGCGCAGCACAACGACGACGACGACGAGCGAGGAGTGGCGCTGGGGCAGGGCGGGGAGGGGGCGGCACGCTGGCGCCCCCGCCCGCCTCGGCGATCTCCTCCGTCGTCAGCCTGTCTATGTTCTCGAACGCGATCTCCGCCACCCCGCCGGCCGTCGACGCGGCCTCCATCTGTGCCTTGAGGTTCTCGCCGGCTTCGTCCCGGAAGGTCTCCGCCTGGCGCGGGGGGGGGCGGAGAAGGCCCGTCAGAGGCCCAGGACGGGCGGGACGCCTCAGAAGAGCACCACGACAGCGAAGTTACCAGTGCACGTCAACCGGCCAAAAGTCCGAGGCGAGCGAGGGGGGGAAGGAGAAGGTCTTCTCAGAAGGCGGCTGGACTTCTCAGAAGCCCGCGCGCCTTCTGAGAAGTTGTCTCTGTCTTCAAGGGAGGCTTAGAAAACTGCGTAGAAAGCTGGGATCTTCCGAGCCTTCTGAGAAGGCCCGCCCCCTTTCACTGCCTCCCTGGGCTCGCCGCCGAAAAATACAAAAATCATAGTTTGTATGCCATTCCTGTACGTCGGTCGGGGGGGGGGGAGGTGGATGCGCGGGGAGGGAATGGCTGGGAGCCGATGTCCGCCGAGATCTGGGCCCGAAGCTCTGGCTGGGCGAGAAGATGACGAGGGGGTTGACGAATCAGCTCACGTGGTTCAACCTCGGAAGACGCGGACAGGCAAGAGAATGCACTATCTTGGTGCACGCGCACCCCACCAACTGAGGGAAATGGGGAGGTCAGGGTCGGCACGCGCTGCTTCAACAAAAAATGGTTGAGACATCTGACTCAGCAGCAGCAGCATCAGTTAGCTGCCACACCGGGGTGCCTACCGTGACTGGCGTGCATTTCCCCCCCTCTCCTCCTGCATCCTTACGCCACAGCGGCAGCTGTTGCACCGGGGTGCTCTCCCTCCTGTTTCACAGGGTTCTTCCCTGGCGGCTGGGGTCTGCTGCCCAATACTGCTTCCTGATGGAGTTCAGGTGGTCTGGATTTCATGCAAGGGTTCACACAGGGAATGGTGCTGCGTCGCACTCGATGAGGTCAGATGCCCCCTGGCCTGCTCCTGGCTGGTGTCGGCCCCTACTGATGACCGGAGGGTTCCAGTGGATCTCTCGCTATACTGCCTACCTTTCGGTACCTGGACCTTGGGTTCGGCAAGTGTGGCTCTGTACGTTCGTTGGCCGACTTTCTCCTGCATGGACTTCTTTTTCGACAAGTGTTACAGGTTTTACTGCCGTGCGCAGTCTTGTCGGTGATGAGGTTGCACCTCTTCACTCTTGCGCCGACACGATGTTTTGGCATTTGTGTCGCCTACTTCACGGATGTCGTCTCGTGTGTGCCTGTCGGTCTAGTTCGTCTCTGACGGTGCTGTTTGCTTGACTCACACCGAGCGATCAACCCCTGCGTGTGTATGGCCGCGCCGCCGCGCCATTTTGGCTGCGTTTACTTGCTGGTCGCCACCGGGATTTCCAACGCCACCGGGTTTGGGAGTATCGGTTTTGGCTCTCCTTCTGAGTGGCTGCCCGCTCGCTCGCTTCGCTTTCCTCTCTTTTCCTGCTGCCTAGTCGCGGCCCGACTAGTGTTCGGACGGCTTTCGACCCGCCTCGCGAGCCTGTTGACCCAAAAAAATCCCCACCAGCCTATCCAGAAACGATGCCCAGAGGAATTGCCTCGATCAGGGAAGTGGGCAGCACACAGAAGACGCCATTATGAGACATCTTGGGATATCTTGAGCCATCTTGGAGGTCATACTGCGCTCTCCCAGGCGCTCTTGGAATCATCTTCATCAGTGCCCCCCCAAGAGGCCAACATGTGGCTAAAACCTTCGTGAAATCAATGAATTGACATTCTCGCCGAATCCTCTTGGAGCATGTTGGGTGCCTCTGGGGGGTCTCTTGGGGCCTCTTGGGGGTCTCTTGGGGGCCTCCTGGGGGCCTCTGGGGGCCTCTTGGAGCCATCTTGGGGCCATCTTGGGACCTCTTGGGGCCTCCTGGGCGCTTCTTGGGGCCATCTTGGAGGAGATCGATCAAACAAGAGGGAAGCTTTAATTAGAGCCCCCCCTCAGGAGGCCAAAACGGGGCCAAAACCATAATGAAACCGATGATTTGGGCTTCCTCGCCGAGGCCGCTTTGGACGCCCTGACACCTCGCGAAACCCCCCATCCAGGTCTAGGGGAGGAGGTAGCGGGAGTGGTACACCCCTCCCCGAAGGGGAAGAAGGAGGGGTGGAAGAGGAAACTCCCTAAACCACCGACCACCGACGCCCAGAAGGCTGGTGGCATTCCGGGCGGCCCGCACGCACGAGCCGCTCTGAAGCGCGCGCTTGCAAGCACAGGACTGCCCGCCTGTGCTGGAACGGCTACGGATGAGGGACGAGGAGGGAAGCATACCGAAGCTTAAACTCAAAATACCAATCTTCCTGAACCTGTCATGACGATCTGGCCGTAATCGAGGATTGACAGAAGCTCCGCTAACATAACGCATTTCGATGAATGCTGCCGGGGGCATTCCACGGGTGCGGAAAAGTTCTACTGCGTCCAAATGTTACCGAACGCATTCGGCAAAAGACACGTCGATTAGCGAAACCGCCAGGGTACTGCACCGATAGAATGCGAACGACAATGGTGAACAGACCGGTGCAAAATCCCACGAGGGGGTAACTTGACCCCTCCCCCTACCCCCCTGGACCTGGACGGGGGGTTTCGCGAGGTGTCAGGGCCCTTCAAAACGGCCTCGGCGAGGAAGCCAAAATCATTGGTGTTACGATGGCGTTGGCCCCATTTTGTCCTCCTGAGGGGGGGGGCCTGATTAAAGCTCCCCTCTTATTTGATCGATATCCTCCAAGATGGCCCCCCCCCCCCAAGAAGCGCCCAAGAGGCCCCAAGAGGTCCCAAGATGGCCCCAAGATGCCCCCGAGAGGCCCCCAAGGGGCCCCCAAGAGGCCCCCAAAAGGATCCCAAGCGGCCCAGAGGCCCCCCGAGGTACCCAAGACGACGAAGAGCCCCCGACGACCGCCATTTGGCCCCATGTTGGCTCCCTGACGGGGGGGGGGCCCTAATTCGCGCCCCTCCTTTTTTGCTAGATTTCCTCCAATATGGCCCCAAGAGGCGCCCAGGAGGCCCCAAGAGGCCCCAAGATGGCCCCATGATGGCCCCATGATGGCCCCAAGAGGCCTCCAAGAGGCCCCCAAGAGGACCCCAAGCGGCCCCAGGGGGCCTCCCCGAGGCCCCCAGGACGCCCAAGAGTCCCGCAGGACGGCCCTCTACTCGCCTAGGCGCCGTTTCTGGATGGGCTGGCAGGGATATTTTTTTCGGTCGCGGCCGCGAGACGACGGTCAGGCGGCAAGAGCAGCTGGCGGGGGTACGTTTTTGTTGATCTGCGGCTCCAAGGACGGTTCCAAAGACCGGGTAAATCTCGACAGGGGCGCAACGCGAGACGATTGGCAACGAAGGCACATAGGCCAACGCCGCAATGCACGTGCGAGGGACACAACGAACCTCATTAGAGCCGACCCGGGAACGGAAGGCGGCAGCAGACTGGAAAAGCCGGCGGAAGGTCGCACTGTGGCGCCAGCCCCCACAGACCAAGCCTGCGAGAAGGCGGGAACGCTGCGCGGGCGGCACAGAGCTCGAGAAAAGGCACCGCCAAACGCGGCGAGGAGGACAGAAGGGGAAACAGGCGCAGGAGGCGAAGAGGCGCAGGAGGCGACGAGGGGAGGGGGAAGGAAGGAAGCCTCACTCACAGAGCACCTGAGGTGCTCGAGGACAGGCGCGTCGAACCTTGACAGGAGTCGGCAGCCTTGTCGTCAGAGTCCCAGCCTGCAACTTCCTTGCCACTGTGGATGGGGGGAAACGCTGCGTGGTACCACCGCTGCACCACTCAGCGGGAGGCCTGCGGACCTGCCCGTGGAAGGACCGCTGGGTTGCCGTGGGCCTCGTGCGCCGTGCACCGTGATAACGGTCTCTGGCGTCGTTAGCGTACGCGAGCAACATGTCCGTCCAGAGGACGGGGGCGATGTCGCAAGCGAAGCCAGGGGCCGGAGGGACGGGCCTGACATGGGAAGGCTGTGACCTGCCAAAGGATGGACCACTTGCACAGGAATCCTGCCACCCCAGGCCCACCCACCGGTGCCAGCGGGTGATCGCACCCCGCCGCTGGGATAGGGGTGACCACCTCGGAACATGCACGTGAACGTTGCCACGATGGGGGTAAGCCGAGTGGCGTGGTATACCACAACAGTGTGCGTGGAGGAGGGGGAGGAAAGGCGCAGCCGATAGCCGCAAGCCAGGTAAATTAAAGGAGGAGGGGAGAGGGGCAAAGCCAGTGGGCCTTGTGGCGACGGGGACCTCAGTGAACCCAACAATGTGCGTTGCAAGAGTTGTGAACTTGAGGGGGGAAAGGCAGTGACCTGTCAAAGGATGGACCACTTGTACAGGAAGCCCGCTTCCCCAGGCCCACCCTCAGGTGCCAGCGGGTGGACTTGGCCCCCCTGCATGGATAGGGGTGACCACCTCAGGAACCTGCACGTGAACGCCACGATGGGGGGAAACCGAGTGGCGCAGTACGCCACGTCAGTGTGAGTGTGGGGGAGGAGGAGAAGAGGCGCAGCCGATAGCCGCAAGTCCAGAAAAGGAAAGGAGGAAGGGAGAGTGGCGATGCCAGTGGGCATTGTGGAGACAGTGGCCGATGTGGACCCAACAGTAAGCGTTTTATGCACGCCCGTTGCGACCGCCCCTGGGGGGACCAGACCGCTCGACGCCCACACAGCGTGTTACCTCCGATGAGTGCTGGGGCCTCTGTGATCCCTCCACCGTGCGCTGCGGAGGGTCCTCTGCGGCCGCGGGGGGAACGGGGCGCCAGACCTCTGTGGGGGACAGCGCTGTCACATGCCCATAGCATCACCGACTGGGGGAAGCACGCGAGGTGTGACCACGGGACGTGGACTGTGGCATCTGTGATCCCTCCACAATGCGCTGCGGAGGGTCCACTGCGACCGCGGTGTGGAACAAAGCGCCAGACCTCAGAGGGGGACTGCCCGTGTGTGCTGGTGGGGATACGCAAGCGTGAAGGAGACCAGGATTCTTTTCTTGCCTATTGTGACCGCTCCTGGGGGGACCAGACGATGCGCCACCCACACAGCGTTGACTCAGGCGTAGTGCTGACCACAGCCTCCGCCGGCCGCCGAGACCAGCCACCCCGATCCTCCGACCGGCAGGGACAGAGGACAGAAGTCGGACGGCACGCCCAAAGGGGGGATTTCCGCGGCTTCCGCAGCCCCCGCCGACTCCGCCGAGACACCCCGCGCCATCCCACAGGCCGGCTGGTACAGCCCGTGGGAACTGTGGCCACCGTGATCCTTCCACCGTGCGCGGCGGAGGGTCCTCAGCGACCGCGGGGGAACAGAGCGCAAACCGCGGTGGGGGACTGCGCTGACACAGGCCCAGAGCAGCACCGCCAGGGGGAAGCACGGAAGGTGTGACCACGTGACGTGGCACGACGGTCGTGGCCAACTGGTGGGGATACGCTAGAGTAAGAAGCCCAGTATTCTTTTGCTTGACTTTGGCGACCGCACCTGGGGGGACCAGACGATTCGTCACCCACACCGCGTGTTACCTCCGACGCGGTGTTGACCACAGCCTCCGCCGTCCCGCCGTGACTTCCCACACCGTACTTCAATCCAGCTGGTACAGAGGACTGTGTTGCTTCCTTTTACGGATTCAGCTGTGCTTTCGTCTGGCAGTCCTTCCCCAATTGTCCACCCAAGCGAAGCGTCTAGAATTCCTGTCGACTTCTCTGGGTGAGCATTCTCTGCATGACCGGCGTGAGTCCGTTCGAGACGAGTCCAGCGTCCCAGCGAGGCTCTCGGCTGGGCGTAGCTGCCTGGACACGCCCTGGGGGCCCAAAACCTCCAAGAACCCCAACCAAAAACAACTCGAAAGCCTGCGAAGCTTTACCGCCTTTTGTTCGATCTGAACTTGCTTGCTTGTTTGAAAAATTTGCCAGCAGGGCCCTCAAACAGTGAACAGTTGCACTGTGAATGTGGAACCGACGGTGTCTCATATATGTGGTGTAAGCTCGGCGACTCGATCTACGTGGTAAAAAAATAGGTGGTGCAAGGTGTCGTAAGCTGTGGGGTGCAAGCTATGTGGTGCAAGCTATGTGGTATGTGGTGTAAGCCCGTGGCGCCCGCAAGGCGGAAACAGGGCGGCCACCAGACGGAACCTCGGCACATCCACCCAGCGCACGGGGCGCCCCACGAGGCGCTGACGGGCAGCGACGGGCGGCAACGTGGCGAGACTTCGCCACACTCACACAGCACACGAGGAGCCCACGAGGAGCCCACGAGGAGCCCACGAGCGGGGACAGGCGGCAACATGGCGAGACCCCGACAAACCCACCCAGCACACAAGGCGGCCAGGAGGCGCCGACGATCGGCGACGGGCGGCAAAGTGACAAAACCCCGACACACCATCCATGACGCGCGGCGCCCACCAGGCGCCCGCGAGGCGCCTATGAGCACGGACGGGCGGCAACGCGGCGAAACCCCGACACAGATACACGCACGCACACTCCCACACACACACACACACACACATACATATATATATATGTATATATATATGTGTATAAACGTACACACATAAACATACACACACACACAGCGCATAAGGCGCCCACGAGGCGCCCACGAGCGGGGACGGGCGGCAACAAGGCGAAACCCCGACACACCCACACACTTACCCAAAACCTAAGCAAGAACCCCAAAGCCCTAAGTGGAAGCACTGGTTGGGGAAAAATTGTCGGAGGTCTGCGGGGGCTTCTTGGATCGGCGATGAACCCTCCCTGGCAGCCTCTGGAGCCGCCCCTGGGGCGCTCCGCGCGCCAGAAGCGGGGTCCAGCGCCGATTTAAAGAAATCCACGCGGACCTCTGAAAGCTTGGTTATGTGTATGTAGTTCTTTCTTCGGATGTTCAGGGCGCTGGGAGATCGACTTCCTGGGTCGATCGGTGCTCCCAACCCCCAAGGTCCAGAGGTGTTGCCAAAGGTGACCCTGGTCCAGGGAGGCACCAGCCTTCCCAAGGGTGCATTGATGGCCTCCAGAGCACCCGACACGAGGCCAAGAGGACAAGATCAGTCAGCATAGAATTGGGAAGTCGGCGCGAGTCGGAGCGTGGGTCGGATCGGGCCGCATCGGCACGAAATCAGAATCGAATCGGATCGGCTGGGTCAAGAAGCACAACGACACCATGCAAGCATCGGGCCGCATCGGATCGCCAGGAAATCGAATTCGAATCGGATCGAGCCGGGTGAAACTCGGCATCGAATCGGACCGATCGGAACGAAATGAAATGAACCCTGGCAGGGGACACCTTGGTCCAAGAACGCCTTTGGCAACCCCGATCCGTATGCACCCTCCCCCCGCAGGCTGGGCCTTGGAGGTCCCCTTCTTGACATTCTCCGCCGCGAGGGACTCCGATGGCCGGCTGGGAGTGGATCCGTCCTCCGCTACCTCCGCTGCCTCCGACCGTCGACAACTGAGGGAGCTGCATTCCTTTACCCCCCTCGGGCAGGGGTGTGGACGCCGATGGGACCCCCAGGAAAAAAAAAAACTAATGAACACAGCGCGACTCTTCCTTCCAAGGCAGCGTTTCTGAGCAATGCGAAGCAATGCAATGCAAAGCACCGCTTGGCATTACTTGGCATGGTGTGGTATTGATTCGCTGCTTTTCACTGTTTGGCGCTGCTTGGCATGGTTTGGCATTGCTTTGCTTTGCCATTGCTTGGCATTGCTTTTCACTGTTTGGCGTTGCTAGACATTGCTTCGCAGTGTTTGGTCTCGCTTGAAGTTGCTTGGCTTTGCTTGCCACTGACTGTCATGGCTTGGCATTGCTTGGCATGGCGTGGCATTACTTGAGATTGCTTGGCATGACTTGGCATTGCTTTGCAAAGCCTTGCAACTTTTGGCATCGCAAGTACTTGATTTGCATTGCTTGGCATTGCTTGGCACTTCTTCGCGAAGCTTGGCATCGCTTGGCATTGCTTAAGGAACCCACAGGACCAGGGGAATGCATTATTTGAGGAACCCGAGGATACTGAGGAACCCCGAGGAACCAAAACGAAGAAACCAGGGAAGGCCTCACGTCGCACTCACTGGTTTCTGCACAAAGAAAAAACCCTTTAGGCAGATCCGAAATGGGATTAAACACAGGGTCGATGAAATCGAAGCCGATGAGCCCATCAGAGGTCCGCGCAGAATTCTCGGGTCGGCGCTAGGCCCCCCTCCCTTGTCGCACGGAAAGCGCCAGGGTGCCGGCGCTGGAAGCGCCGTCAATGGGAGGGGTCTAGCGCCGACCTAACAGAGCCGCGCGGTGCTCCGAAAGTTCATGCTACGCAATTTCGTTCTTCGATCCAGGAGGCGCCGATCGATGTACAGCGCGATCTGCCCTGACACAGCAGCACCCATGAACGCACGAGATATCACGGGCGCCAACCCGAAAGGTGCCTGGAGGCGACCAAGGCGGAGTCCGAGCAGGTGGAGCCGGAGGATCGACCTGGGTCGCCGATGTAGCGGCGATGCGTCGGCAATGCATCGGCTACGTCAGGATGCAACGCGACGGGATCCAGACATATCCACTGCCCCAGGCAAGGTACCTTAAAGAAAAGCGCACGGCTTCTCGACGCGAGACACCAATGTATATCTTTCCCCTCTAGGTGTCAACCCCGACAGGGGTGCCGCCCAGGGGGGCTGGATAAGGACCACAGCCTCCTCCCAGTTGTGGGCGGTATGCGCCTTGCCCCCGTCGCTGCGAGGGGCCGGGCAGCGAGGGGCCTGGCCGCGAGGGTCCTCTCGGAGAGGGAAAAAGTTGCATATGCAGAAAAGCGTTCGTGGGTCCGCGCGGCGTTCCTGAGACGGCGATGGACCCGTCCTCCCCTGGTGCGCGGGGCGCTCCAGGGGCGGCGCCAGAGGCGCCGCCAGGCAGCCCAGCACCGATCCAAGAGACCCGCGCGGACCTCCGAACGCCTCCCTCCCCCCAACCGTCCCTCCCTCCCTCCCTCCTCCCGCCCTCCCTCCCCCCCAACCACCCCTCCCTCCCTCCGCTCCTCCCCCCTCCTGTGTCTGTGCGATATGCTCCCCCCTCGGGCCTCAGGGCCCGGGGGGGCTGGGCCGCGGGGCGCTGCCGGGCCATTGGGGGCAGGGCCGCGGGGCGCCACAGGGCCACGGGGGGCCGGGCCGCGGGGGGCCGCTGGGCCCGCCTTGCGCTCCCCGGGGTGCGCCTCCGCAGGGTCCTGGGGCGGCCAGGGCGGGCGGGCCCTCTCCCGTCCCGCGCCTCCTCCCTCCCTCCCTCCACTCCCTCCCTCCCCTCCCCCCCCCCCCCTCCTCATCTTCCTCCTCATCTTCCTCTCCTCCTCCTCCTCCTCCTCCTCCTCCTCCTCCAACTCCTCGACTTGTTTCCTCCATTTGTCATGCTTCCTCCCCTCTTCCCTGGTCCCCTCCTCCTCCTCCTCCTCCTCCTCCTCTCTCCTCCTCCTCCTCCCTCCTCCCCCTCCTCCCCCCCTTCTCCTCCTCCTCCCTCCTCCTTCTTCTTCTGCTCTTCCGCCTCTTCCTCCTCCTCCTCCTCATGTTTTTCCTCCTGTGTCCTCCTCGTTTTGCACACCCTCCTCGTCATAAGAATCATCACCATCACCATCAGTCAACGTGGCCGTGGTCATCACCATCGTCAATCCCTTTTTCGTATTAGCAACTCTTCCCCGTCGCGATCCCAGCCTTGTCGGAAGGTCGGCCCGAGCGTTTCGCATGTATGATCCTGAACTTTGAAATTTGTAACAACGTGACGGATGTAGGGCGGCTCGTTTTCACAATGTGGCCCTTGCCTTAGCGCCGCGCGCGTTCGTCTTAAAAGTTTGAAACAGTTTCAAGGACAGAAGGCGGACTCTCCTGTGGTGATCGCATTGGCGCCCAAACTTTCGCTTTGGCGCCGCGCGCACTCGTCTGAAAGTGTGACGGCGTCCAGGATTCGTATGTTCAAATCACACGAACGGTTTCAGGAACGATTCAGGATTGCGAGGGCGCTACAGTCACGTGCATCCGCGTTTTTGAAATGACACGAACAGTTTTCTGGCGCGATGTAGAACTGTCAGGACGCAACAGTCACTTTGTTCCGCGGCCTTGAAGTTCCAAGCTTCCTGTTTCGGCACGAATGAGGAAGTTCTGACGGCTGAATTCTAATGGGCAACCTCCCGCGTTGAATGTAGATTATTGTGAGACCCTATGAGTAATAAAATTAGAAAAAAAAGATTGCAACATCGCTCGTGTGTCTCACTGGTCATCCTCGACACCCTCATCTTCGTCACCACCATCATTATCGACTACATCATCAGCAGCACCCGCCGGATTATCCAATCAATCATCATCATCACCACCATCATCATGATCAGCGCCCTCATAATTAGCATCAGCATCGTCACCATCACTACTACTAAGACTACTACTATGACGACGACTACTACGACTACTACGTCTACTACGACTAGTACGACTAGTACGACTACTAATACGACGACTACTACTACTACTACTACTACTACTACTACTACTACTACTACTACTACTACTTCTACTACTCCTACTACTACTACTACTACTACTACTACTACTACTACTACTACTAATAATAATACGACGACGACGGCGACGACGACGACGACGACTACAACTACTACTACTAGGACGACTACTACTACTACTACTACTACTACTACTACTACTACTACTACTACTACTACTACTACTACTACTACTACTGCTCTACAACTACTACTACTACTACTACTGCTACTACTAC
>CAUYUJ010000229.1:102500-115000 GCA_963575745.1 Prorocentrum cordatum | reverse complement strand
CACGCGCGTGACGACGCACCCCCCTCGCGCGCGGGCCCTTCGCGCGGGGCCGCGCGCCGCGAGGCACGCGCCGTCGCTCCCCCCCCCCCCTCGCGCGCGCAGGCCCTTCGCGTGGGGCCGCGCGCCGCGAGGCACATGCTGACGCCCCCCCGCCTCGCGCGCGCGGGCCCTTCTCGCGGGGCCGCGCGCCGCGCGGCGCAGGAAAGCGGGAGGCGGCCCGCGCGCCCAGCTTGCCCGCCCGCGCGCGGGCCAGGCGCGGGCGCGAAATTTGTGCCCGCGCACAACGCAGCACAAGCGAGCGCGCGCGCTTTCGATGGCGTTGGGCGCCCACCACAAATTTCAGCTGCGCCAGAAGCCTCCCGCACCCGAGGGTGCCCGCACCCACTTGACAAGGGGTGCGGCACCCCCCGCGCCGTCCAGCCTGGCGGTGCCAGTCTGAGCCGACGCGCGGGGCGCCAGGGATGCAAGCACCCCCAGCCGATGCATGCTGGTGCACCGCGCAGCGGCGACGCGCGCGGCACGCGCACCCCTTGCGAAACGGGCGTTGCGTGCGGCGGCGCCGCGGTGTTGTGACACGCAGCGGCGGAGGCGTACGCGCGAGAGCGTCGCGCGACGCCTGGGTCGCCATTACCTAGGCAAGTTCGTCCTCGGACTCAGCTAGATGCGCCTCGACCACGGCGCCGAGTTCGAGTTGCGTCAAATCGAGGTACGACAGGAACGCGGGCGAGGACCATTCGCCCGCTTGAAGGATCTCGCGCAAGGTGCCTCCCCTCTGCTGGAGGTCCAGTGCGCGCCCGCGCCGCAGATCGTGCGTGCGATAGAGCGCCGCGTCTTTGACGCCGAGCTGACCGAGGAGAAAGCGCAGCGTGCTCAGCGAGCTGGCCGCGCTAATATCCGCGAACGGCCTGGTGCCCCCGGGCAGGTCCGCGAACCATGCGCCGAGCGCGTGGACCGGGCACGTCTTGGTGCAGCGCGCGCACCAGCACGCTCGCTGCAGCACGGACCCGAATTGCTTGTTCTTGCGGCGCGCCAATTTGAGCTGCAGGAGGCCGTCGCACAGAATGAGGGAAGCCCCTGCGCCCTGACGAAAGGCGACGCCGTCGAACGAAATGCCCAGGGCCTCCGAGGGAAGGCGCAAGAGAAACACGCACGTGACAAGAAAGAGCTGCGCGAAAACGGCGGACTCGTGCCGCTCTTTTGCCAGATTTAGCAGCGCGCAAACTGCGTCCTCCCTGATGAATAGGGGCGCCCTGGGCAGGAAAGCGCCGCGCTTGCGAATCGCGCATTTGGCGCGGCGAAGGGGCGTGTCACGAAAAACGTCTACAGGGAGATCGCAAACCTGACAAGCCAGCTTGACTTGAGAGACATAGTTGGAAAAGGTCTGGTCGGAGCGAAACAGCAGCGACCACGCGAGCAACCCGTCGGCAGACGGCGGCAGCTCGCGCCCGTGCAGCGCAAGAGCCTCGCGCGCGAACGCGATCCATGCTGCCACGCCGCTCTTGAAAGAGGCGATGGAGCGCGGGCATGCGCCCAGGAGGGCCGCTGCGCGCGCCGAAGACAGCCACTCAGCGACGCTCACTGGGCCTTCCTCGCTGTCAAGCCGCCGGCGAAGATAACGGAGCTCCGCGCGCGGGCCCCCGCCGCACTGTGGCGCGCGGGCCCCCTGCGCCTCCGCAATCCTTGTCTCGAGGAGCGCGTCAACGGCAATGCCGCCGGCGGCCTGCGCCCGCGCCGGCACCGGCCTCTGGACTTGCGCTGCCTCCTGCGCGCGCACGCGGGCGCGATGCAGCAGGGGCGCGGCGCGAAGTGCGCGAACCTGAAGGCTTGACGCGAGTTCGATAGCTTCCCGAATACAACGCTTTTGGCCGCCGTCGAGGTCCGCGCCCAGGAATTGGAAATCTTTGAATTTGGCCCCAGCGAGCGCGGACGGGCGCGACACGCTTTCGGCGGCGAGCGCCGCCGCGATCGCATCGAACCACGCCGCATCGCGCCTGCCTTGGCCCGCGGCTCTCTCCAGGAAGACACGCATGGAAGCGGCGTGCCCGGCCATTGCCGTTCCAACGGTCGGCGCGCGCCAAGCAATGCCTCTGCCGCCGAGCCCTGCTTGCCGAGCGCACGTGGAGCGGCTGCGCTACGCGCGACCTTCGCGGACGCAACACGAAAACGAATAAAACAACTTTCATGCGCGCGCGCCGACGCAAGACGATTTGGCACGCAAGCCGCACTGTCGGCCGACGGACGCTCACGCGCGGCGCAGCGACACCCGCGCGGCCGAAAGAGATGCCCAGGCATCGGGCTTCCAGAATGCCTCGCTAAGACGCGGCAGCACGAAAGAAGCGCCGATCTCGCGAAGGAGCCACACTGCTCCCGCGACGGCAAATCGGCAACGTTTAGCTTCGAGGGGACGCGGTCGACGCGGAGCGAGACGCGCAAGCCTGCAGCCACAAAGAATTGATGAGACACGTATAGTCCCACTCTTTGGAAGCGCCTTTCCGCGTGGCAGCCTCGGCACCGACGTTGTCGGACCAGAGGCGCACGCGCCTGCCCGCGAGAGCGTTGCTGAATGTGGAAAGGCCAAACGCGATCGCAAGAAGCTCGAGGGACATAATCTGCGCATCGCCCCTTTGCTTGAAATGGCGCAGAACGCAACCGGGGGGAGCCCAATCGGAGTAGGAAGCCCGCCCGTCGAGGAAGAGCACAGCCGCGACGCGGGGCGGCGTGCTGCGCGCGTCGACAAGGAGCTGCGCTGCCTCGCGCTGATCTGGTGCCCAGACACGGGTCTCGCAGAGCTCCAGCGCTAAGACTTCTGCCCACCATTCGAGTGCGACGCGCAGCTGCTGCGGCACCACCACGCCGCACTGCTTCGAGTGGGCGAACAAGGGCCGGATGAGCGCGCGCCCGATGCGATGGAACATGCCCGAGCATGCCCACATCAGGGCGCCCGCAAGCTTTGCCGCGTCCCCTGGCCGCAAAACGCCCGAGGAGAGCGCGTCGCCAATGCGACCGCGCCACTTCTTGACCTTGTCGGGCGACGGAGTGCACGAGAAACCGCCGTGGTCTGCGCGGACCTGAAGGCCCAGGACGACAAGCGGCATGCCCGCGGCGACCTTGTCCGCCGCGATTGCAGAGGGGCCGAGGATGCAGCGCACGAGCCGCACGATGCACTCGAGCGCATGCTCGGCGCATGCCGCGCGCTCGGCGCCAAAGAGGTCATCGACGAAACGCAGCATGGGAATGAACAGTAGGCGACGCACAAGGTGCGAAATGAGCGCGCCGACCCTTTCCCACGCATGCACGGACGCGACGGCGCCGAAGGGCATGGCTAGGTGCCCTGCCACATGGGCCACGCCCTGCGCGAGGAAAACGAAGAACAGGAACCGGCGATGCATCGGCATGATGGCGGGAAGCCTGCGGAAGGCCGAGTCAATGTCGGCTTTGTAGAACACGATGCGTTCGCGCGTGCCCTGCGCCACGCCCCTGGCGACGCGATACAGCGCATCGATGGACTCGGGGCGAAACTTTTCGCCTGCCGAGGTGCACCCGTTCACTTTCGCGCGAGTAAGATCGTCAACAGCCCGAACGCGTATGTCGCCATTGGGCCGCGTTTGCACAACCCCGAAGCGCGGCGACAAGACGTTTGCACTGAGGTCGGCCTGCACAGCCGTGACAGGCTGGGTCACGCGACCCATGCGCGCTTCTTTGAAAGACTGCTGCAGCAACGTCGCCGAATGAGCGTCCTCTTTGAGGGACGCCAGCAACGCGCGGTTGGCTTGAGCGGCGCCCCCTAGCACGGTTGAGACCGGCTGCGCGTCGGGACGCTGCACGGGCACGCCGCTTCCCGAGACTGGGAGCGGGCCCACCGCTGGCGCGCCGCGGCGAAAGAATTCTATGCACGCGGCGTCCTGGAAATCGGTGCGAGCGGCGAGCGCCTCTATTAGAGGGCCGTTGACGCCAGTCGCCACCTTGCGCACGCCTGCATCGGCCCCTACACGCCAGCGGGCTACTTCGCCCGACACGTGCAGCGCCCGCGCCTCAGCTTCAACGTCGCAGATGAAGCGCTCGCGTTCTGCATTAATCTGGTCCGATTGGCGCGCGTTCACCCATTCCACCGCGGCCCAGACGTCTGCGCTGACGTCAACGGCTGGCTCGAAATCGACTTGCTCACGGCACGCGTCGTCGACGAATTGTAGCTTCCCCACATCGTCGGCGTTCACCTGGCGAGGCGCGCGAGCAGCCCAGTCGTTCGCCGCCTGCAAGGCGGAGTTCGACATGCAACATTGCGGACCGCGCGATGCGCGCGGGGCCTGCGTCGAGGACGCGCCGCGAGACCGTGAGCGCCGCCGGACTGGGGGAGCTGGCGGCGCAGGAACACGCCCCGACGGCGGCGCTGGTGGAGGCGGCGGCAGCCGCCCGCGCATTGCAAACAAACGCGACGAACAAAGTAGCCTCGATCGCGTCGGGTCGCAGCAAAAGCTGAACGGCGGACCTGAACGCGAGCGCGCGGAACGACCCGCGTGCGCCGCGGCCGCTGCAATATGACATGGCGCGCGAGCCGAACTGTCGGCCGCTTCATTGCCCGCGCAATTTCGGCGCGGACTCGCCCAAGCATCGCGCCGCATTGCTTTGCGTAGGTTGCGAAGAGTGAGAAGGCATCGCGCCGACTATTGTTCGGCTAAATTCGCATGCACCGCGCGCCGACAAGTGTTCGGCCCCCGCGCTGTCACTCTTGACACCGCGCGAGCCCGCGCGCCACCGCGTGCTCCGCGCGCCCGCGGCCCCCTTGCGCCCTGGAGCTGCGGCGCTATGGGCGGGCCCTCTTGACGGCCCTCGGGGGCGTGCGCGGCTTGCGATTCACCTCCCCGCCGCGATCCGCTGCGCCCCAGCTGTGCCCGTGGTAATCGCCCGCCGAGCCCCAGCTGTTCCAGCGCTTTCCCGACCATTGCGCGCTCTTGCCACCGCTCGCGGAGCCGTGGCCCTTCCCCGCGGCGGCTTTGCCCGTCGCCACCTGCGAACGCGCCGCGCGAAAGAATAGGTGGGGAGTGGGGGCTGCTGCCCCGCGCGAGCCGACGCGACGAGGGGGCCTGGGCGCTCTTGGTGCCGCCCTTTGCCGACGACTCAGCCGGCGCCGCCTTGGCTGCGGCTTCGTCGGCATCGTAAGCCTCCTCTGCGCGATTGAGAATGGCGGTGTCCACGCGCTTCGCCGCGCGATCTGCCTGCGCGCAACCGGCGCGGCCAACGCGGCGCGGAAACACGTTCGCGAGAAAACGCGTGCGGGCCACGAAGGTCGGGTCGCCAGAGCGCGAGCGTTCCGCCCAATCTTTGCGGGCCTGCTCGTCATAATAGACGGCGAGCTGCACCCGCCGCTCGTTGCGGGCCGCCCCGAGGCCCACCGCCATGCAGACGTCGCGATGGGCTGCGGCCGCGGCGTAGCTCAGCTGGCCGGCGGCGTGGGCACCGACCGCGTAGCGACTCCACGCGAGGTGCCATTGGCTGAGCGTCGGCATGACGCGCTTGGGCGTCGCCTTCGCCCCCATGGCCTCGCGCGAGGAAATAGGCGCGGCGCGAGCGCACGCGACGGTGAGGCGCTGCGCCTGTGCTAAGTTTTTCAAGTCCTCCGAAAGCTTGGCTTCGTCTTCGCCGGCATCGCGAAGCGCCCCGGCGAGGTGCTGCGGCAGCCACCTGGCTAGCTTCACGTTGACGAAACCTTTTTCGATGCCGCGCTTCCGAAGCTTGGCCACTTCGCTGGCAAGCTCATCCACGAGGTCGGAGCTACGCCGCAAGTGTCGCGCGCAAGATGGCGCGCGCTCCCCGCCGTGGCAAGCCGCGCATCGCCTGGGCAGGAGGTCGCTGGGCAAGCCTTCGAGGCTCGCGGTCTTGAGCGTGGCACAAATGTCCACGTGGGCCGCCGCGGGCGCCTGCGACGCGACGCACGCGACGTCGCGCGGCGGCGGGCGCGCGCTGTCGCGTCGACAAGCCTCGTCCTTCTTTTGGAGAAACGCGAGGAGGGCGGCACTGGCGTCCCCGCTGGCCGATCCCGCGGCCGTCTGCAGCTCCTTCATTTCACCCTGCGCGCGAGCGTGCACGCGCGCGCCGCTCGCGCTGCGCGGGAACGCCGGCCTTCTCGCGCCCGGCCAACTTGATGGCCGCGCGGACGCAGCGCTTCTTGCCGCCATCCAGATCGGCATTCTGGAAGCGGAAGTCCTCAAACTTGGCCCCGGCCAGCTCTGAGGGCACGGTGATGCTCTCGGCTGCCAGCGCCGCTGCGACCGAGTCGAACCAGGCGGCCTCCTGCGCGCCCGCCCCCTCGACGCGCTGGAGAAAAGCGCGAACAGTCTCCGGCGCGGCTTCGGCCATCGCGAAGCAGTGCGTTGCGGGCGCGCACAGCACAAGACTCAGCCGTTGCTGCGCTTGACGCTGACGGAAAGGTGACGCGACGACGCGAAGGGAGCGCCCACGCTGCGGCGCAGGCCGCATTGGCCGCGCGTGGCCGCTCTGGGCCGACGGACAATAAGCGCCCGTAAAATGCCAAGCCGTAGTGGCCTGCACCAGAGCCACTGAGCGCTGGGGCCGAATGGGCCCGCGCGTTTGCGAGGGCCGATTTGGCCCCGCACGGCCACTTGGGGCCGACGGGCAATATGCACCCGTGCGAAAGCAAGCCGTATTGGCCTGCAGCGGCGTATGAAGCCGGTTGGGTCCAGGAGCAGCCAGACGCTTGGGCCGACTGGGCCCGCGCACCTGCGAAAGCCGTATTGGGCCCGCATGGCCACGTGGGGCCAACGGACAATATGCGCCCGTATAATGACAAGCCGTATTGGCCTGCGCCGGAGCATTTGCGAGGGCCGCATTGGCCCCGCACGGCCACTCGGGGCCGACGGACAATATGCGCCCGTGCGAAAGCAAGCCGTATTGGCCTGCACCAGCGTTGGAAGCCGACTGGGTGCAAGAGCAGCCAACAGCTTGGGCCGACTGGGCTCGCACACCTGCGAAAGCCGTATTGGCCCCGCATGGCCACGTGGGGCCGACGGACAGTATGCGCCTGTATAATGACATGCCGTATTGGCCTGCGCCGGAGCACTTGCGAGGGCCGCATTGGCCCCGCACGGCCACTTGGGGCCGACGGACAATATGCGCCCGTGCGATAGCAAGCCGCATTGGCCTGCACCGGCGTTGGAAGCCGATTGGGTGCAGAAGCGCCAACTGCATGGGCCGACTGGGCCCGCGCACCTGCGAAAGCCGCACTGGCCCCGCATGGCCACGCGGGGACGACGGACGATATGCGCCCGCGCGGGGACAAGCCGCATTGGCCTGCGCCAGCGAAGGAACCAAGAGGGCCCCAGAATTGCCAGACGAGGAGCAGGCGGCGCACACAACGCGCGAGAAGCCACGCGGGCAAGCGAGCGCGCGAGGAGACCAGCCGGGAGAACGCGCGAGGGCGGAGCCAGAGCGTGGGCCAGCCCACGCCAGAGGGAAGTCCTGACCTCGATCGAGCCAGCAAAACAGACGAGGGGATCTTGTCGAAGAGGAAGATGGATGCACCTGCGCCTGGCGGAGGAGGGAGCGAGGAAGGAACCTGCACAGGGAGAAGAGAGCGGCGACCGGCGCGCGCGCGCGGCGGCGAACGACAGGCCAGACCGCCCCGACACGGCGGCAAGAAGCCACGACGCGACGCCCACGACGCACCGGAGGACAGCCGCGACACGACCAGCCAGACGCCCCCGACCGGAAGCAAAGCAGCCAGGAGGGCAGCCACGACAGACGGCCACGACACGGCGACCAACAAGCCACGACAAGCAGCCAGGACACCACACGACAAGCAGCCGCGACACGACGGGCAGCCACGACCGCGAAAGCGCGCGCGCCGTCCGCCACGGCGGGACGCAAGCGCACATGCCTGCGAGATGCAAGCACCAATGCCTGCACATCGCACGACCCCGAGGCGCGCCGCGAACCGCCCCGACGCGATCCCCGCGGCGCGCCTGCACGGGGCGTTCGACGCAAAGCGAGCAGAAGAGCAGACTAGCCACGCGCGCGACGACGCACCCCCCCTCGCGCGCGGGCCCTTCGCGCGGGGCCGCGCGCCGCGAGGCACGTGCCGTCGCTCCCCCCCCCCCCCCCTCGCGCGCGCAGGCCCTTCGCGTGGGGCCGCGCGCCGCGAGGCACATGCTGACGCCCCCCCGCCTCGCGCGCGCGGGCCCTTCTCGCGGGGCCGCGCGCCGCGCGGCGCAGGAACGCGGGAGGCGGCCCGCGCGCCCAGCTTGCCCGCCCGCGCGCGGGCCAGGCGCGGGCGCGAAATTTGCGCCCGCGCACAACGCAGCACAAGCGAGCGCGCGCGCTTTCGATGGCGTTGGGCGCCCACGACAAAGACATGACAACGACGACGACGACGACGACGACGACGACCACGACGACGACGACGACGGCGACGACGACGACGACGACGACGACGACGGCGACGACGACGGCGACGACGACGGCGACGGTGGCGAGGCCGACGACGACGACGGAAGCGGCGGCGACGGCGGTGACAGCAGCGACGGCGTCAGCAACGACGACGACGACGACGACGACGACGACGACAACGACGACGGCGACGACGACGACGACGACGACGACGAACGACGACGACGACGACAACGACGACGACGACGGCGACGCGACCGCGACGACGACGACGACGACGACGACGACGACAACCACGACGACGGCGACGGCGGCGACGACGACGACGGTGGCGACCGCGACGACGACGACGACAGCGACGACGACGACGACGACGACGACGACCACGATGGCGACGACGGCGACCGAGACGGCGGCGGCGGGGACGGCGACGGCGACGGCGACTTTGACGACAACGACGACGACGACGACGACGATGGCGACGACGACGACGACGACGACGTCGACGACGACAACGACGACGACGACGACTAAGGCGACGGCGACGAGGAACACGACGACGGCGACGACGAACACGACGACGACGGCGACGACGATGAACACGACGACGACGACGACGACGACGACGACCACGACGGCGGCGACAGGAACGACGACGAAAACGACGACGACCACGACGACGACGACGACGACGGCGACGGCGGCGACGGCGACGGCGACGGCGACGGCGGCGGCGACGACGACGACGACGACGACGACCGACGACGACGACGAGGACGACGACGACGACGACGACGACGCCGACGGCCACGACTACGACGACGGCGACGGCGGCGACTGAGACGACGGCGACCACGGAAACTGCGACGGGCGCAGCGACGACGGCGACGACGACGACGACGACGACGACGACGACGACGACGACGACAACGGCGGCGACGGCCACGGCGGCGGCGACGGCGACGCCGACAGCGACGACGCGCGCACTGGCCTCGGATGCGTCTCGCCGCCGGTCAAACAAGAAAATGCGATGAAAAGTAAGCGTTGCGCCCTGAGCTGAAGTCGGATTTTTGCAAATTTAATTCGATGCCTCTGCCAGTCGAGCTTGTTGTCAACCACTCCCACACTGCCGTGCCCTGAACTTCCCGCAGCGCATCCGGCGCCCGCGCTCGGCTACCGGCGCTTTCAAGTATGACATGTCCCGGTAGAGAAGAGCACGCAATGCATACCGGTCAGGGGCCCACTTTTGGAATCTAGCCACATGGCCCGCCCCGACGTAGACTTGGCCAAACGCGGCCACGTCCCAGCGCTTCAGCCCTAACGCGCCCGAAGACAGTTCAAGCGACCCGCAACCACCATCATGCAATTGGCCACCCTCTCCGCGCCCGTGCGTTCCAAGCCACCCACCCAAGTCGCAAGGAACCGCCGATGACCAATTCGTCTCTGCGTAGTCGCTTCCGCGTTCCAGAATTTACGCAGATGACGTCGCGTCGAATGGAGCGCGCCGACGTCGCGCGTCAGCACAGGTAGCACCCAGCGCCCCAGCAACGATAATTTCCTCCTCAAGGAACCTGTCATTGTCCGCACCTGCGCCGCTGAAGCGCCGAGCAACCAGAAATTGCCCGCAGAGACCACATGTGGAACGCGAGCGACTGCGCGCCGAGCTCTCTCTGCCGCGGGGAAAACTTGCCCCCAAAAGTAGTCCATCTCCTGGATCCTGTTGTTCTCGACACTTGGGCCCCAGTATTTTTTCCTGCGCCTGCGCCATGAATTGCTGCACCACCACGTTGTCGAGGGTCAAATTGAATTCCGCTGGCGCCTCGGAGTCGCCCAGAATCGAGCCCCGCGCCCCCTGGATCCTCCTGGATAGGCTCGCCCCGGGAAGCTTTGCTGACATCTGCACGCGGCGGATATCGCGCAATTTCGCTGCAGCGAGGATCCTAGGAACCTTCCTAGCCCCGTTGCTCTCGAGCACCTCCAAGCGCCCATTCCAGTCGCACGCTTCCCAAGCGCCCCCGTCCACGGGAATCGACAACATATCATGATCGGCATACTTCTCGATGACCTGGCGGATGCTCAAGATGATCTCTGCACTTCGATTTGTTCGTCGGAGTGCAAGCTGCTGTTCGCCTTGAAACTTACACTTGATGCCAGCGAGGTCGGCGATCAACAGACTACACAACTCATATACAACACTCAAGATGGCGATGGGCCGAAATTGCCCGATTGACCGGGGCCTGATTACCTTTTCTAGTAGGTGCAGCTCATACCAATCACACGCGGCAGCCTCGCCCACCGACTTGCGGCAAGCGATGCGAAAATTGAAACAGTCCGCAAAGATGCTGAACAGGTCTTCCGGCTGACTTTGCAACATCTCTGCGACGACCACGTCTTGGCGCGAACACTTCCGATCTCTCTTCAAAACAAATACAAGTTGGCGCATCAAGTACCCGGTTACGTCTAGCAAGCTGGCCACGTCCCCCAGCTCCCACCGCTGGAAAATCCAACTGGGCAAGACCTAGGACTTGCCCGATTTGCACAGAGCCTCGTAAAAGACGGCGCCGCACTCGGCCAACTCGTCATCTTCGTTGATGACCCCCGTTCTCGGACTCCAGCTTCTGAGCCCGAGAGCCTCGCTCGTACGTCTCGCCAGCGCGCCCCCGGCCAACACGCATCACGGCCAATGCGCCCTGCTTCCCCCGACGGATAAGCACGCGTAGTTCGCGCGCAATCTGCGATAACTGTCGGCGTCGCACGTCGGAAACCTCACAGCGAAGATCTGTCACGGCCTGGCGCTGTTGCTGCTTGAGGGGGCCCATCTCCACTCGAGGGCGGCCCCGCGCTCAGGGCGACCGCAGTCGTCGGCCTCCTCCTTCACCACGCGGGCCACGAAAGTCAGGGAGGGGAGAGGTAGACCATTGCTGTCATTCCGGACCTGCTCGTCGCACGTTCTCTGCACCTCGTCGCCCTCCTGATCGCCCCACTGCCCCGTGCGAACAAAAATCTCGCGCCGCTTCGCACGGCCCCACGACAGCTCTTCCGCGAGCGGCGCAATGCTGCGCGCCGTCGCCTCGGCACCGACCAGGCCTGAATCCGCGCCCCGAAGTCCGCCGAATCCTAATCTTGCAAGTAAAACCACCACCACTGATGTTTAGCTAGGTGGGCCTCGCCGTCGCGAGCTCCAGCTTCTGCCAGTGAGTCGGCGAAGTCGTTCCCTACGTCACCGCGGTGTGACCGTCGCCACGCGGGCCGTCTCACGCAGAATCTCCCTCGGCAGCGCGTCCACAAAGACTGCGGCAAACACGGAGGAACAACGTTCTGCCGAATCACAGATAGATTATCGATGACACCGGCGGTGCAAAGCGAATCGAACATGACGCAATCCGCCTTCACAGGCTCCACTTTACCAGGGTCGCTAGATGACTCGTTCAAGAGCCACAGAGCGCAGCGTTGCACCCACGGAGGAAGGACGAGGCGCTTCCAGTTGGACTGGGTCACAACTGGAATACAGAAATCTGGCTTCGACTGCGGCCAGAGAGTTGGAAACGGCGCAAGCCCCCAGCCACAACGAGAGGCCCTGGCTGCTCGTCTCGGCCTCTTCCTCGTGCATTCCCAGAAGGAACCACCCACGAACAGACCGCATGAGTTCAAGTCCCTCGTCGACGACTCGCCAACCGGACACCGTGGCTCTTTGAGACATCTCGCAACAACAGGTCGCGGTAATCGCCGACGTCTGCACGTGCCCAACCAATGGGTTTGTTTTCTGGGCAGAGCCTCGATCATGACATCGTCCTCCTCCTGGTCCGCACCGTGGCTCTGTTCCCGCATGCCCCGCGGGCCGATGGTCTGAAGCGCCCTTCGAGGGGGAATCAAAAACTTCACAACCAAGACTTGCAAGATCGAAACCACGGACAATCGAACAATAAACGACCTGAGGTTCACAATGCTGCCCCACAAACGCTGCCTGGCCAGACCTACCAAGCAAGGACGCAGTCGCAGCACGCAGTAAGTGCCGAGCCATAAGGCCGCACAAAGCAGTCGCCCTCCATGTCGTATAGTGGCGGAAGGTCCCTCATAACATGCATCATGAGCATATGGCC
>CAUYUJ010000229.1:0-95000 GCA_963575745.1 Prorocentrum cordatum | reverse complement strand
ATGGGGAGGAGAAGGAAGAGGAGGAGGAGGAGGAAGAAGAAGAGACAGCAGAGAAGAGTGGATGAGAGGATGAGAGGGGCGGATGCGTGGAAAAGAGGTCGGGTCAGGTCAGTTCAGGTAGTACTCGACAGCTTCACGGTGAGAAGGCAAGCTGGGGGGGAGAAGCAAACATACCTTCCGCCCACACAGAAGGGAAGGAGGAGGAGTAGGAGGAGGAGCACGACGAGGGCGGATCAGCAGGGGGCCAGGGAGGCAGAGATGAGGAGGGAGCGGGCTCGTATGATTGCGTGCTTCTCGTCATCAGACCCATTAAACACTCGATGTCTCACTCGTGTTCGCCTAACTTCGTCGCTGCAGATACGAAATGTACGGAAAGATCGCGCCCACTTCGCTTCGTGAACAGATGCTCCTCCTGTTGCCCGTGCAACGAAGGGTCACTCTCGCTGCACGGCCTGCCACATCAGGTACTTACACAGCCTAAGCACCCTCGCTGGCAGTTTTGGTCCCCTGATCATCCCCTGCCGCGATCAAGGCGGATCTGGCACCCTGGCACCCCAATGCCAAGGCGACCGCAAGCGGCTGTGCACAGCGGCCACCTGCAGGACACCGTGCACCTGGCACGCAAACGCCACTTGTTACGCTCATCGGGACCTACGCAAAACTCCGAACCGTCGAACAAAACTGGAACGAAGCAGTGCGAATTACGCCCACTCGAGAGGAGGGGGCCAAAAAAGAGGGCAGACCGCAGGGAATGGAGACAAGAGGGGAAAGTATCCACACACACACACACACACACACACACCTGAAGGCCTTGGACTTCGTAATCCACGCTGATCGTGTGCTGACGGCCAAACTATTGGTAGCAGCCTCAGTTCCCGAAGTGGCACTAAATGGAATCCCACCAGCCCTCTGGGCGTAGGTGGTTTAACGAAGTTTGTCTTGTATCTTCAAATTGCCCTCCCTTCCCCTGTCTACCCCACCTGGACCTGGGAGGGGAGGACCCCGAGGGATTAGAGCGTCCAAGATGGCCCAAGATGGCCCCAGGAGGGCCTCTGAGAGCGCAAGATGGCCTCCAAGACGGCTCAAGATACCTCAAGATGGTTCAAGATAGCCTGCCTCCGAGAAAACGCTTACAGGGTAGTTGTTACTGCACTCGTCTCAACTTCTCTGATCAAGGCAATTCGCCTGGCGATCTGCTTCTGGATGGGCTGGTGGCGATACGCAAAACGTGAGGAAGTTCCCCCAGCGAATAAGCACCCGTGATTATGCCCCGAAACGCGCACAGTTGGCACTCGTCGCGGAGAAGAGCAATTCAGGCAACACGCCAGAGTGCAGCCAAGATGCCTTTCGGCCGCCCCGCACCCTAGGATCCGCCAGCGGCGCGCGCAAGTACTCGCGGACGGACCACGCGCGCCACGAGAAGCGTTCCAAGAAGCCCTCCGCTCCTCCTCCTCCTCCTCCTCCTCCCCCTCCTCCTCCTCCTCCCCCTCCTCCTCCTCCTCCTCGGCCCCCACAGCATCCTCTGCCGAGACCCTGACGCAGGCGCTCCGCGAGGGCCGAGTGGCTGGAGAGGAGAGAAGGGGCCAAACCTGCAGTGGGGTGGGGCCCCCCCGCCTCCGGAGCGCCAGCGGGAAGGGCACGGGCCGGTGCGCCCGAGGCGGGCGCGCGACGCGTGCGCCTGCGCGCGCGTGCGTGCGCGTAGCGAACTGCCTCCACGCACAAGATTACCCCAGCAGAGCACCCGAATGGCAGCAAAGGTGAAGAGGCGGGTCGAAGAGTAGGAGGTCGACTATACAGTTCACACATGTAGTAAGGATGCGCGGAAAGGGTGCAGAGGCCTTGGGCGCCCATGCCGAGGCTCTCCGCGCGGGGCTGGCCACCGAAAGTGCTTGGGGATGGGCTGGGGATCACCGACGAGGCACGGATGCGAGTGGTACTCCTGGGAAGTCGATCAACCCTACTGCGCGGAGGTGGACTGGAGTGGACAGGCGTGCGAGCACGGCCACGTGCACTCGGGTGCACTTCCTGCCGAGGATCGTGGCCGCCCGAGCCGAAAAGGTAGCCTAGGGGGCCACATGCAAACCCTACCCCTACCCCCAACGATTTCTGAGGAGGAGGGTGGGGTTCACTTCGCTCGGGAGCTCCCACACGAAGTGAACCCCACCCTCCCCCTCAGAAATCGTGGGGGGTAGGGGTAGGGTTCGCATGTGGCCCCCTGTAGCCAGCGTGGAGGCGAGAGCGCGACCGCGGACACTAGAACTCGTGGCGAGGCCTCTGGCGGCAGGGCCGCCGGCCCGGGCACGGGATCCCCGACCCGCCCCCGGTGGAGCTCCTCTGTGGTCCTTTTGGTTAGGCGGCGAGCCCTTTTCCTCCTCCTCCTCCTCCTCCTCCTCCTCCTCCCCCTCCTCCTCCTCGGGGGGGAAGTGAGAAGGGGCGGGGCTTCTCGGAAGGCTTTCTGAGCAGTCTCGTCTAGGCTTTTCCCGAAGACACAGAAAACTTCTCGAAGTCGCAGGGGCTTCAGAGAAGCCCAGCCACCTTCTGAAAAGGCCTTCTCCTTCTAATTTCTCCCCCTCGCTCGCCGACCATTTTCAACACGATCATAACCCTGTAGCGAAACGCAAGTAGAGAATTGAGCTACAAAGTACACGATTGCACGGCGTCTCGGAAAAGGCGTGCGCCCGTGCACGCGGGGATGGGCATCGCATGTGCGCGGGCTCGCTGTGCGTCGGGGCCTACGAGGGCCAGCTTGCGCGCGTGCTATGTAAGATCCCATGACTACGCTAGCTTTTGACATATGGGCTCTGACCTGAAGGTAACTGTGACGCAGAAGCGAGTTTCTGTCTGATTGAACCGTCAACCAGCGGAGAACGAGTCTGCGGCATCTACTCCCGTCACTGGCCCCATTTCTCTCGAACTCCGACTAGCGGCAAGCATCGGACTGGAAACAAGACACCGCATGGATCGAGGACCGATGCTGGAAATCCGAGAAGAAGCGCGCGTCGCACCAACGTAGGACGCCGCCTGCCTTGTCCGAGCAGCGCAGATGTTTTCCCGCAGCTATCCTGTGGTGCTGGGTCCTCCTTCTAAATCCGCAGCGCCTCGCGTCATTCCTCTCTTCATTTCTGGCGTTAGGCAAACATCAAGGGCGACGCTTGTTGCGTTCGGCTCCTTGATTTCTCCTCATCCTCCTCATCCCTCTTCCCTCCTCGCTTCTGCCCTCCGCATGTCCTCATCGTCATCGCCACCACCACCGTCAGCAGCAGAAGCAGCATCAACACCATCGCACGCACACACACACACACACACACACACACACACACACCTCTCACGCTTCGTCGCCAACTGGAGCGCGTTTCTCCATTCGCGGCGATACGGGCGAAATGGGGGGGGGCGGGGGCGGAAGCAGAAGGTAACGCCCCACCTCCGCCGTGCGGTTCCGGCGCCACCACAGCGACCGCGCGCACAACGACGAACGACGACAACGACGAAGACGACGACGACGACGATGACGACGGCGACGACGACGGCGACGAGCGACGGCAGCATCGACGACGACGACACCGACGACGACGACGACGACGAGCGACGGCAGCGACGACGACGACGACGACGACGACGACGACGGCGACGACGACGACGACGACGACGACGACGAGCGACAACGACAACAACGCCACCGCCGACGACGACGACGACGACGACGACGACGACGACCGCGACGACGACGACGAGGACAACGACGACGAGCGACCACGACTACAACGACCACGACGACGACGACGACGACGACGACGACGACGACAACGACGAGCGACGACAACGACGACGACGACGACGACGGCGACGACGACGAACGACGCCTCCGGAGGTCTCCGGAGGTTTCCTGAGGCCTCCGGAGGTCTCCTGAGGCCTCTGCAAGCCTCCAGAGCCCGTCCGGAGGTCATCCGAAGACCTCCAGAGGCCCTCGAAAGCATCCGAGGGCGTTTGACAACGACGAGCGCCCGCGAGCGATGACGACGACGGCGACGACGAAAATGACGACGACGACGACGACGACGACGACAATGACGAGCGACGACGATGACGACGACGACAACGAAGAGCGACGGGGAGTTTTGGCGAGCACATGCCTGCGAAGGCGTCGTTGCCTCCACATGGCGTATAAGAGGTATGCGATCCCCATGCGGATCCCTATGCGAATATGTGTGCGGATGCCTATGCGGATCCCCAATCGGGTTCCTATGCGGATCCCTGTGCGCACGGCAGCAGTGCCAGGGACGCACTGGGGGCCAGAGCGTTACGTTGATGGGGGGGCGGGGGGGCCATAACGCGCGGTACGGCCCAAGCAATAAAGAAACACGCTCTAAGGGAGCTCAAACGAAAGACTCACCCACAGCGCCCGCATGCGTCACCGCATCCATTCCGACACACCCCTCACACGTTTCGTAGCCCCATGGGGAGCTCCGCCGAAGGCCCCAGTGGCATCGCCCACATGCGTGAACGATCCCATGTCAGCGCAGCCCTCACACGTTTGATGGACCCACAAGGAGCTCCTCCACCGCAGGCCCCAGTGGCAGCGAACGCATTCGTGACCGCGCCCACGTCGGGAACCCCCTTCACACGGTTCGTGGCTCCATCGGGCCGTAGGGAGCTCAACCGAAGGCCCCAACGACAGCGCCCGCATGCGTGACCTCGCTCATTTTGGCAGACTCCTCCAACGCTTCGTGGTTCCAAAGAGAACTCCACCGAAGGCCCATGTGGCAACGGCCGCATGCGTGACCCAGTCCTGCATATAGTCGGGTTTTCCGCCAAGACAATTCCTCGATTTCGGAGCCCGGAGCCTGTTCCCCCTGCTGTTGGCAACACTGGGCAGCATGGGCAACAGTCAGTGGAATCGCTACTCATGCGACAGAGCACGTTGCTTACTCAGAAGGTACTCACCGAGCCTGGCATGATGCAAGTAATACTGCACAATATATGCCAAACGCCCCAGCCCAAACTATTTCTCCGTGACCCTTTACAAGCAGTCATCGCGCTACTAGTGCCCAACGACGAACATGGGCCGCCCAGCGAAGTACAGGGGCCGACTGTCGCCTCGGTCGTCAGCGCCAGCTGACAATAATGCTCACGCATGCCCTCGAACTTTCGCTGGAAGGGTGGAAGCGGGCGAAACTTTCCGCACTCCTTCGACATAGATCTATCAGCGACTACAAATGCATTCTCGCACTCTCTCCACTTGTGCATCTCAGCAAATGATTTGCTAAAGCTACGGAAAGTCGTGCAGGAAGCCCGAAGGCCAATCGAGCGTGTAGGAATCGTCCCAATGATAGATGGAAACGTTGCGCTCGTAAAACGTCTTCACAAATCGGCAATACAGCGATTTAGCGTCCCAGCCGCGGCCCGAATGAAACCCAGGCGGCAGCGGAGGATGTTTGCCTGCCGAGTATTTGCTGCAAGGCTCCATTGGCAAACGGATTGCCTCTGCGTAGGTTGGGAGCTCCTCGCCCAGGCACAAGAGGTTGATGAAGTCCGTGTCTCGATCGTGCAGCCAGAACTTTCTCCGCCACGCAGGCGTCACGAAACTGAAGCCCGGTTTCTCCGCGCACATCTTGTCAAGCAGCAGCTGCGGGGGCGACGATCGGCGAACAAAGAATGACATATGAACAAAAACGTTCGGAGGTCCGTGTGGAGTTCCTGGGCTGGGCCCCACCATTCCTGGCGCGCGGAGCGCGCCAGGGGCGGCGCCACAGGCGCCGCCAGGGGGCTCCAGCGCCGATCCGAGAAACCAGCGCGGATCTCCGAAAGTTCACGTTTGCATCTTGGCGGCGAGCGGAGGGAGAAATGAGAAGAAGAAGACCCTCTCAGAAGGCGGCGGGACTTCTCAGAAACCCTCACGACTTCTGAAAGGGTTTGTGGTGTCTTCGGGGGAGGCATAGAAAAATTCTCAGAAGGGTTGGGGACTTCCGAGCCTTCTAAGAAGCCCCGCCCCTTTTCACTTCTCTCCGCGCTCGCCGCCGAATCATTGTCTGCTCCCCGAGATGCTGGCGGCGGCAGAGGCGGTTTGTCCAAGCCCCGGTCGGGGGCCTCGCCCACGACGGGGTGCAGGACGATGTCGGGCCGCACCGCCAGCACCTTTGAAAGGCACCCAGGGAGGAACAAGTCAATAAACACAAATTCAAGGACTCCCCATATTTATCCATATGTTATGGATTTTCGTCGTTCCTGTAAATATACGCTTACTTATGTCTATGCCAATTCTCCCCTCCTCAACCTTGTCGAACTGCACCCCGCTCTTCACGAAGGCTGCAACCACGCTATGCACGCGCTCGAACCAGGGGTCGCAAGGAGGCCAAAGCCTCTCCCCCCGCAGATCATCGACATTGCCGAGGGGCACGTCCAACTCAACGCCGCCGTCGGACGGCCGCCAGGCCAGCCGGTCATGGTCAAGACACGTGGTATTATCATGGATCACGCTCACTTCGCGGGTGCCAAACAGCTTCCTGATGCGACCCGCGTGAGCCGTCGGGTCGGTCGGCTCCTCGCACTTGCGCCTCTCAAACTTCGGCGACTCGCGGTGGCACTCCAGTCCCGCATCGGTGTGGAAAACAATCTTGAAGGTGTACCCGGCCCTCTCGTTCGGCAGCACAACGGCCTGCTCTAACGCCGGCCACGTGGCTTCGAAGTGCCGTGCCAGGCCTGCCAGTACCAGCAGCGCGCTCTTACTCTCCGCAGCCCGCGGAGATGCCGCGGCGGCACGCGGCGCCGTCGCCTCGAGCTGCATGCCCAGCACGAGCGGCGGCGACAGCCTCAGCAGCATCAGCGACACCAGCCTGAGTGCGCAGGCCATTGGTCACACCGACAGCCCACACTGAGAGGCCGAGGCCGAGTCAGCAGAAACGAAAATACGAGTGTGCAGCGAGTATGGGCGGCGAGCGAGGGGGGGAGGCGAGAGGGAGAAGGCGTCCTCAGAAGGCGGCGGGACTTCTCAGAAGCCCTGCAGCCTTCTCGTCTTCTGTGCCTTCCGGGGGAGTCTTCGAAAACTTCTCAGAAGGCCGGGGGACTTCCGAGCCTGCTGAGCAGGCCCGCCCCTTCTCGCTTCCCCTCCTCGCTCGCCGCCGAGGTCACGAAAAGAGCATTGGTGTGAGCACCCCCGGAGGGGCTCGAGCAAGAGGTGAGCACGGGAGGAGGAAGAGCAGGAGGAGGGAGGGTCGGGAAGGAGGGGTCGGTCCGGCACAGGAAGGCGGACGCCTGGGCCGTCTGGTCACGCCGCCGCACGCCCCGCGCGCGGCGGCCGCGGCCTTCCGTCCTCAGGAGGAGGTCGTTGGAACCTCTGCGGCAGGCCCACGCGGCGTGGAGTTGGCCCGCTCTCGCAGCAGGTGGCCCAGTTCACCGGAGGGGGGAGCTCATCCTATGGCCTGCGGCCCATCCCGCAACCGCGCCTGGGCTGTGGCTCTGAAGCCTGCTCGATGTTCGTCGGGGTCTCGTGGGGGGGGCCTCTGGGGGGCCTCTTGGGGGCAGCTCTGAAGCCTCCTGGGGGCCGTCCTGGGGCCTCCTCGGGCCTCTTGTAGGGCCTTTTCGGGGGAGCCTTTGGAGGCCTTGGGGGGCGCCTCTTGGGCGCCTCTTGGGGGCCTCTTGGGGGCCTCTTGGGGGCCTCTTGGGGGCCGTTTGGGGCTCTTGGGGGGCCTCTTGGCGGGCCTCTTGGAAAAGGACATCCCGCCTGGGTCGCCCACGGAGGCCCTCCTCTAAAGGGGCCCAGGGAAACACAAATAAATACACACACACATCCCAGAATTCCCCATATTTTTCCATACCTTCTGGGTCTTCGTCTTCCCCCCACTTCCCATATGTTCCCATATTTCCGGGGGAATCGAAGATTAATTGTGTCTGTGTTGTTGTTCCCTACTGATCATCGGGTGCCTCCGTCGGAGCGTCTCACCTAGGAAATGGAGGCGGGAGCCGCTGCCTGCGGTTCGGAGCCAACCACGCAGTCCAAAGCCCAAGTAGGGGATCAGATGCGAACCCTACCCCTACCCCCCACGATTTCCGAAGGGGAGGGTGGGGTTCACTTCGCTCGGGAGCTGCCAAACGAAGTGAACCCCACCCTCCCCCTCAGAAATCGTGGGAAGTAGGGGTAGGGTACGCATGTGGCCTCCTACCAAGACTTTTTTCCGTCGGCAACGAGGCGGGGCAATCCCCTCCAGCGTAGCAGCGATGCAGGGGCACTACAACGCGAATTGGCTGGCATGCAGGAGGGAGGGGAAGAGGAGGACAGGGCAAACCGAAGCCCAAGACACTCCGCTGCAACAAATACACTGCGGGCGCGGTCGCAAGAAACCATCGCAAGAAACCCAACCCGAGAACCCCCGCGCGAGGTACGCCTGAGGGGAATGCAAGAGCACCCTGACCGCAGCAGCCTCTTTGACGGCCGCGGGATGTCACCGCGCAGCGCGCGGAGAGAAGAAAACCCAGGGTATCCTGACGAAAAGCAAATCATTTCTTGATGCGCGCCCCCACTAGTGTGCGGGCTGCGGGACGGGCATTTCAACTAGAAAACAAATTGGCGCCAGAGGGGTAAAGAACAACAACAACAACAACAACAACAACAACAACAACAACAACAACAACAACAAAACAAAAAACAACAACAACAACAACAACAACAACAACAACAACAACAGCAACAGCAACAACAACAACAAAAACAAAAACAAAAACAAAAACAACCACCACCACCACAACAACAACAAGTTTAAGACTGTTCGCTCCTATCTGCTCAAGCACTAATCAATACGTGAATCGCAGACCCTCGGTACCCACACTCGTCGTCTTCGATCTTACCCGCTTGGGGGTATATCTTCCTTACCTGCCACGTGTATTTAGTGCAGCCCCTAATGCAAGGGAAGAGAGGACGGGTGGAAGGGGGGGGAGAATAATGGAGCACGAGAGAAATTAGCAGGAGGGCAATGAGCAGAAAACATGTGGTATAACCAGACGCGCAGATCGGGTGAGCAGACCCATAGCGGGCAAGTCGGGAAGGCGGGCCCAGACGACGAGGTCGAGCAGGAGGGTTGCTGAAGCGTGGGTCCTGCATGAATCGCGAGGAAGTCTCGAGCGATAGCGCGATTCCCAAGTACATCGTGAGAAAAGCCAGCGTAGGCCACGAAGGGCATCAAATACAAAGCCACAGAGGGCAGCGACGCGGCCACCGGGGGCAGCACCAGGGCCACGAAGGGCAGCGAGGGGGCCATAAAGGGCGACAGCGGGGCCACGAAAGGCACGCATATGGGGCCACGACGGGAGCGAGCGGGAGCCACGAAGGGCATTCGTATACGGGGCCACAAAGGGCGACAGCGGGGCCACTGAGGGCAGCAAACGGGCCACGAAGGGCAGCGAGGGGGCCACGAAAGGCGACAGCCCGGCTACGAAGGGCATGCGTATGGGACCACGACGGGCGCGTGCGAGCAGGGACCACGAAGGGCAAATAATGCGGGGCCACAGAGGTCAGCGACGGGGCCACTGAGGGCAGCACGATGTCGAAGGAATCATGTCCGGCGCGAGACCTCTCTGCCCAGGTGCGCCGGCAAATCTCATCGTAAACGAGCCCCAGCACGCCACTCCGATTGGCAGTGGGCGCTTGCGCGGCCACCTGCCGCGCCGCGCACGCATCGGACCCGCGCCGCTGGACCCGCACAGCAACGGAAATAAGCGGGCCTTCATGACGTTCTGGCGGTGGCGAAACGTCGCAGCCAGCGACATCTGCTCCGCGCAGCAAGCGATGGCGCACCTACGCGCTCGGACGACGCCGTTGCTTTAGGATGCGCGCGCCCCGCGCGCAGAAGCGCGCACCTGTCGAGCGCGGGATGCCATTGCGTGAAAGTGAGCGACTTCGCATTGACTGGGTTCGCGACGCCGAGCGCGCGCGAGGTCGCGAAGGTCCCGCGACATGGGCGGGCCCTCATCAGCCTCCTCTTTCGCGCTCTTCGATTCTGCGAACGGCAAGAACTTCTTCAGGTCAGCGAACACAAATGGCCGCCTGATGCCACGACGCTGCAGCCGCTTCACGTCCGACTCGAGGGCGTCGACCGCCGCGGACCGCGGCCAGAACGCCTGGCCCACATCCTTCAGAGCGCCTACTTACAACTTCGCCTGGATGTCCACGTGGCACATCGGCTCAGGCGCTGACCCGTTCCCGGCCACGCTGCCTGCGCTGGCCGGATTAGCCGCGCGCTGTTCCTCCGCGGTCAGAGATCTCGCGGCAGCCATCACTCTGGCTAAGAAGGAACGCTTACCCGCGAACGGGTTGCCTTGCAGTGCGGCGGCATCTGCAAACGCAAGATCGCGCACTGACGCCAACTCATTGTCCTGCGCGCGAGGCACGGGCGCGTCGTGGCGGCATTCGCAACCGGCCGCGGCGCCTGGCACAGGACTGCGCGCTGCCGAAGCCACTCGACGCCGCGGCTGGTCTCATCATGGGCCGCAAGAAAATCAGCCAGGCCCATGGAAAGCGCGGGCGTTGCAGCGCACATCGCTGGTGCGGCAGCGGCGCGCCTCACGGCGTGCGCGGCTCGCGCCTTCTCCCTGCGCGCACTGCTGGCTCCGTCGCGTAAGAACGATCATTGCGCGCTGCTCCTGATGTATGTCAACATGCTGGGCGGCGGAGACCGGTCGCTGTCTCGGTAGCATTGACACGGTCGCACTGACACGGTCGCGCTGACACGGTCAATGTCGCGGTCGCATTTACGCAGTCGCATTGATACGGTCGCCGAGAGACGGACGCGTTGACATGATCGCAACGGCACGCTCGCCTCGACACGCCCCACAGAACACGGACGCATTGACACGGCCTCATTGGCACGGCCGCATCGAAACGGATTTACTGACACGGTCGCATTGACACAATCGAAAAGACACGGTCGCATTAACACGGCCTTAAAGACGCGGCCGCATTGACACGGTCGCATTGGCACGGTCGCATTGGCACGGCCCTGGCACGGTCACATTGACACGGCCTCACTGACATGGTCACACTGACACGGTCGCATTGGCATGGTCGCATTGACACGGCCACGGCACGGTCGCATTGACACGGCCTTATAGACATGATCACACTGACACGGTCGTATTGGACGGTCGCATTGACACGGCTCAGGCACGGTCACATTGAAACGGGCTCAACGCGGTCACACTGACACGATCGTATTGGCACCGTCGCATTGACACGGCCGAGGCACGGTCACATTGACACGGCCTCATTGGCACGGTCACACTGGAACAGTCAAGGGAGCAAAAGCCGCTAGAGCGGCCCGACCACGCGCGCACCGAAGGCGCCGGCCTCGCGTTCGGCCGTAAAGCGCCCACAGGGCGGCGCGCGCGACGCGGGAGTATACTTACCCTCCCCCCCACCGCAGGGAGACGTGGGTAAGGGACACGAGCAAGACGAGGAACACGAAGTCCAAGAAGACCTGAGGCGAGGCAACCCAAACGCACCCCCCCAACCGACCCCAGCACAAGCAACGCGGCGAACTGCGGCGGGGTGACCCGGACTGGCGCCGGCGGTGAACCGTCAACCTGGTCACCGCCGGGAACCTCTTAGAGCTCCTTGCGCGCGTAAGAGTGCTCAGAATCGAAGCAGAGAACTTCGCAGAAGATTTTCGTGAAATCTTCAATTTTGTAGTTTTCATGTCGACATGAAGTTGGCTCCGCCAAGTATTTTGATAGTAAAAGTGCGCCTACCGAGCTCACATTAAGACGCAGAGGCCCTCATAGTCTTTCACAGGTGCGAGAAGTCTGGTTTCTCAAAATAAATTGTCAATTTTTTCCAAACCTTAGCAAAACCGAGCCCAAGTTGTCACATTGTCCTTTCTGGTCGGGTCGACCAACTAGCTCCACCCCGCGCCGGAATTCCTGTCGATAAGACCTCAGGCGAGGCAGCCCAAACGCACCCCCCCAACCGAACCCAGCACAGGCAACGCGGCGAACTGCGGCGCAAGCGGCGGGGTGACCTGGAAAAGTGGTTCCCCGGTCCGTTTTTGTGACACCGAACAAACTGCGTAGCGCTCACCCCTACAAATGGGAGTCGGCGGTTTTCCGTGAACCTTGTTTACCGCCGGAAACTCGTACTGGCGACGGCGGTGAACCGTCAAACTGGTCACCGCCGGGAACCTCGTGGAGCTCCTTGCACGCGTAAGAGTGCTCAGAATCGAAGCAGATTGCTTCTCGGAGCATCTAGAACAAAAACAAAAAACAAAAAATGTATTTTTCGGTGTCTACCAGATGTCGGTTCCTCCAAATTTTTTGATAGTAAAACTCTTTCTAGAGCTGATTCTCTCTCAGAATAAATTGTTAACACTAATGCTGGACGTAAAAATCTTATATCTCAAAATAAATGGTTAGATATCTTTCAAACTGGGAGCCGGCGGTAGACCGTTAACCTTGGTTTTTTTGAGTTTGAGTCAGGGCGCGGACAGCTGTGACAGCTGAGCCCTAAGACCCCCAAACGGAGCACAGGGTAGCTAGAGAAGGCACCTCTTATCATCACACTGCCGAGCCACTGAGGCATAGGCATCGGAATAGGATGCAGGAACAAGGAAAAGGATGCAGCACAACATGTGAGAATGCAAAGGTGTTGGAACAGGTTAGAGAATGGTGTAAGAGCTGGTTGAAACGCTACCCAAAACGTGTTCCACGGCCATACAATGCCGTTTTACTGCATTCTAGAGCTTCCTCGTGCAACGCGGGCGCGGCAATCTCGCATTGCGCGCGCGAGGGCCCGGTCTCATGGAGGAGGACGTGGAGGAGAAGAAGGTGCGAGGGAAAAGCACATCTGGAAAAAATAGGAGACATACCAGACCGAGTTCAGGCGTCTGGACACTTTGAGCTAGGGCGCCTGTTGATTTCCTTCCGATTGCTGTGCCGAACAGAGTAAGAGAACCATCACAATCTCTAAACAATGAGCAGGGTACGAATAGTGTTTCGGCCCCAGCGCTGATGGCGGACCGAGTTCAGGCGTCTAGATACTTTAAACTAGCGCGCCCGATTAGTTCCTGCCGGTTGCCGTGCCAAAGAGCTCTGTAGATCCTGCGTCTAGATACTTTCAACTAGCGCGCCTGATGATTTCCTTCCGATTGACGTGCCGAACAGCTCTGTAGCTCATCTGCAGCTCGAGTTAAGTCAAGAAAACCATCAACATCTCCAAAAAAATGCAGAGTACGAATAGCGTTTCAGCCCCAGCGCTGAAAGCAGACTGATCTCAGGCGTCTAGATACTTTCAATGAGCGCGCCTGATGATTTCCTGTCGAATGTGGTGCTGAACAGCTCTGTAGCTCAGCTGCAGCTCGTTTCAAGTCAAGAAAACCATCACCATTTCCCAAAACAATAGCAGAGCACACATAGCTTTGCGGCTCTAGCGCTGATAGCAGACCGATTTCAGGCGTCTAGATACGTCAGACTATCGCGCCTCATGATGTCCTTCCGATTGCTGTGCCAAAGAGCTCTGTTGCTGATCTGCAGCTCCAGCAAAGTCAAGAAACTCATCATCATCTCAAAAAAAAACTAATAGAATACGAATAGCTTCGCGGGCCTAGCTCGAGTAGCAGACACAGTCCAGACATCCGGATACTTTGGACGAACGCGCCTGACGATTATAGATCGATTAAGTGTGCCTACCAGCTCTGTAGCTATCCTACAGCTCGAGTTAAGCACAGAAAACCGACAGCACCTGTCAAGATGACTCGAAACAGCCGATCCCGCCTGGGTGCTTTTTGGCAGTAATAGGTACCCGATCGAGCTGAGGTTAAGACGGCGAGCGGGAATAAGATCGAAGATGGGTGGGAAAAATACAAGAGCTCTAACGACCTGTTGAATTCCGATAAATCGAATTTGTCAAAAAAAGACAAAAACTTCCGTCGAAATTTCTTTGCCAACTAGCCCCCCAGCGCGCCGGAATTACTCGGAGCCGGCGGTAAACCGTCAACCAGGTTTTTTTGTTGCGTCTTTGCTGGGACCGTCTTGGCCACTGAGGCCAGGTCCAACGCAGTCTCAGGCGAATCAGAACCTCTTATTCGTCACGCAAGCAGTCAGCTCTTATTTCACATCACCGAAGCTGTTGGAACGAAGAGAATCAAAAGCCTGCAATGACACAATCAATCGCAAAGCACACAGAATAACAAGAAAGAACAAACAATGCAGCAAAGCTGTTAGAATATACAAGAAGAAATTGTGCGAGATGAAACAAAGTGCGACTTATCACTGCGAATGACCAAAGAAGTCCTGCACAACCTGTGGGAACACATCACATATACGCCCCGCCGCTGATAACTCTGCATCTGTCACCGTGGCACTTGGTGGCAAGCACCAAGCTGCGAGATACACATCCTTGAAAGCGATGTCGGTCCGCGAAAAGATGTACTTGTTACGCAGACCTATCTGTATCCACACGCCACGGGTGCTTCCGCGGCTGCATACACCCCCATCAAAGCCAGCTTTGATAAGGCAAGGAGTAAAACACTGAGATTCGAAATCACTGAGGTAAAACAAATCGGCGTACACATGGCCCTGACGGGCCGGATGAGTCAGCAAGTCAGCCCTTTGGTTCCATTCCCGAAAATAATGAGAGAAGAAATCACGGCCAGCCTCTGGAGGCCTCACCGAGCATAAATCCTGCATCTCGTCCAACTTATTTATCAGAGTGTCTACCCTTCTCTGATATACCTGAGCTAATACTTTCCCTTTCCCACAGAGCCAGTTGATCACAAGCAGTGAGTCCCCCTGGATGTCCAATGGTATCCCACCCGCTTCCAGGTCCCACTGTGTACAACGCATGTTATGCAGCGCGATACGTTTGCTAAGTCGTTCCCCATATGCTGGTGTGTCCTCCCGATCCTGACCGATATGAACCCCTCCATCCTCATCCATATTCAAGAACACAGGCACCCCCGAAGACGCCAGGCCTTTGCATTTCTTCTGGAAATACTTCAACATACTACTAGAACAAACATGCGCAGCAAAATCCAGGAAATGTTCAAAGCTTCCAACAAAGGACTCCCACCAGGATAAGCCATAAAGCGATTCCAAAGAATAACACCATGAACGAAGTCCTACACTCTCCTGTCCCCCACGATGTCGTTTCAGTGAGCTGGCTTCCTTCCATTTCCCCCAACATCTGAGAGCCTCGCTTGAATCTGTTCTCGTTCTATCCCACAGCCGGCCAAACGCCAGGCATGAGAAACGAGAATCTCTCCAAGCTCTTGTCGAATTCGCCTCCAGCGCCTCCTGGTCCGTGACCAGCCTCTGGGCAAAATCATACACGTCGATAGCCCACATCCAGTGCACTCTGAGGAACATATGTACAATACTCACATACTGTGCATCATGAAATTTTTGCCTCGCTCATTCATATCTCCTCGTGTTCCACTCCTGATAACTTCCCTCCTCCCTCCGTACACAGCGACACATGACAGCCAGGCAGTTACCCTCAAAGATATGAAGGGCACTCAATGATTAAGAATCAACCGTACATCCTTCTGCAGCGTCAAGAACAATACTCTGAACCCTCTGTGCATACCTCTCATACTTATCTTTCAGCGGAATGGCCGTGGAGCGGAAGAAAGTAGCCTGACCCCAGAAAGCCCTTCGAGCGGAGTCAATACTAGCATCCAAATCTGGATGCTCATTCACATGTAGTTCAGAACAAATGTGAGCCCCAAGTACCTCCATCTCCGTCAACCAGGTTACCGCCGGGAGCCTCTCAGAGCTCTTTTCTCGCGCGGCGCTGCTTGGAACACATGGGGGGGAGCTTCCTGAAGCGTGAGCTGAAAAACTCTTTACATTTTTTCCGTTTTCATCCAAGCTCGGTTGCTAAGTGCTTTGATAGAAATACTGCAGCTACGGACCTGGGACTTTTACTGGCAGACGCGGCGTAACCCAATACAGGCGCGGAGCATGCCAGTTCTGGGTACGAATTTTTAAAATCCCCTCACAATCTCCGGAAAACCGCCCCCACGGTAGCACATTGTCCGCCCGGGCCGGGTCAGCCAACTAGCTCCACCCCGCGCTGAAATTCCTCTAGCTCACCGATGCCGAAGAGCTCTACGAGGTACACCGCGGCTACCACGGCCGTCACGGCAGCACGGCCACCACCGCGCCACTGGGCGCCGGCGGTAAACCGTCAACCTTTCTTGCCGCCGGGGGACTCGTAGAGCTTCCTGACCATATATAATATCAAAAAAATTGGAGAGAACGAATTTTTTTTCAGCCCGAGCGATTTCAGACCTCTCGATGCAACAGCCGAACGCCCCTGATGCTTCTGGATCGTTTTCTGTGCGTACCAGCTCGTAGCTACCCTGCAGCCCGAGTTCAATACAGAAGAGGGACAACATCTGCCAAGGTGACTTGAAGAATACGAACAGTTTTGCAGACCTAGCCCGAGTAGCAAGCCGAGCTCAGACCTCTGGATGCAACAGACGAACGCGCACGATGATATCGAGTCAGTTTCTGTGCGCATCAGCTCTGTAGCTATCCTACAGCCCGAGTTACGTGCGAAAATCGACAGCACCTCGCAAGATGACTCGAACAATACGAATAGTTTCGCGAACCTAGCTCGAGTAGCAGACCGAGTTTAGACCTCTGAATGCGACAGGCGGACGCGCCTGATGTCTCCAAATCGATTCCTGTGATGACCAGCCCTGTAGCCGCCCTACAGCCCGAGTTAAGTGCAGAAAACCGACAGCACCTCTCAAGATGACTCGAACAATACGAATAGTCTCGCGGACCTAGCTCGGGCAGCAGACCGAGTTCAGAGGTGTTCTGGAGTCAACAGACAAACGCGCCCCATCATTTTGAATCGGTTTCTGTAAGTATCAGCTCTGTACCTGTCCTATAGCTCGAGTTAAGAGGAGAAAAAAAAAAGAAAAAAAAAGAAAAAAAAAAAAAAAAAAAAAAAAAAAAAAAAAAAAAAAAAAAAAAAAAAAAAAAAAAAAAAAAAAAAAAAAAAAAAAAAAAAAAAAAACGACAACGCCTGTCGAGATGACTCGAAACGGCCGATCCCGCCTGCCTGGTTTTTGGCAGTAAAAGGTACCCGATCCAGCTGAGATCAAGACGGCGAGCGGGAATAAGATCGAATATGATGAGAAAAAATACTAGAACTCAAACGAATGGTTGAATTTCGAAAACAAAATTTTCAACCGACCAAAAGTCAGCAAAAGGTCCGTCGAGACTGGGCGCCGGCGGTAAACCTTCAACCTTTCTTACCGCCGGGAGACTCGTAGAGCTTCCTTGCATGTACTAGGTCCAAATAATTGACAGAGCACGATTAGTTGTTCAGCCTCAGCACTAATAGCCTGATCTCAGGGCTTTTAGATATATTTGAGAATTGCCAAGAGCTCTAGATGCACCAGACGCACGCGTCTGATGCTGAACCTATTCATCTGCGTGCCTCTCCTCATTCCGAGTTTAGTACAGGGAACCGACAGCATGTGTGAAGATAACTCGAATAATACAAATAGGTTCGCGGACCTAGCTCGAGTATTAGACTAAGTTCAGACCTCTGGATGGAACAGATGAACGCGCCTGATGATTCTGAATGAATATCTGTAAAAATCAGCTTTGTGGCTGTACTACAGATCGAGTTAAGTCCAGCACCTGTCAAGATAACTCGACTAATACGAATAGGTTCGCGGCCCTAGCACGAGTAGCAGACCAAATTCAGACCTCTAGATGCAACCGACGAACGCGCCTGATTATTTAGACTCTTTTTCTGTAAGTATCAGCTCTGTAGTTGTCATACAGCTCGAAGTAAGTATAGAACACCGACAATACCTGTCAAGATGACTCGAATAATACGAATAGTTGCGCGGACCTAGCTCGAGTAGCAGACAAATTTCAGACCTCTGGATGACAAGGACGAACGCGCATGATGATTCTGAATCGGTTTCTGTAAGTCTCAGGTAGCTGTCCTACAGCTCGAGTTAAGTACAAAAAACCGACAACGTATGTCAAGATGAGTCGAAACGGCCGATCCCGCCGCAACGCTTTTTGACAGTAAAAGGTAGCCGATCGAGCTGAGATTGAGACGCGAGCGGGAATAAGATCGAATATGGTCAGAAAAAATACTAGTGCTCTAACGAATGGCTCAATTTCGAAAACAAAAATGGGCGCCGGCGGTAAACCGTCAACCTTTCTTACCGCCGGGGGACTCGCGGAGCTTCCTGACCACATATAATGTCAAAAAAATGCAGAGAACAAATAGTTTTTCAGCCCGAGCGATTTCAGACCTCTCGATGCAACAGCCGAACGCCCCTGATGCTTCTGCATCGTTTTCTGTGCGTACCAGCTCGTAACTATCGTACAGCCCGAGTTAAATACAGAAAAGGGACAACATCTGCCGACTTGAAGAATACGAATAGTTTTGCGGACCTAGCCCGAGCAGCAAACCCAGTTCAGACCTCTGGATGCAACAGACGAACGCGCACGATGATATCGAATCTGTTTCTGTGCGTATCAGCTCTGTAGCTCTCCTACAGCCCGAGTTAAGTGCAGAAAACCGACAGCACCTCTCAAGATGACTCGAACAATACGAATAGTTTCGCGAACCTAGCTCGAGTAGCAGACCGAGTTCAGACATCTGAATGCGACAGGCGAACGCGACGATGTCTCCAAATCGATTCCTGTTGTAGCCCCCCTACAGCCCGAGTTAAGTGCAGAAAACCGACAGCACCTCTCAAGATGACTCGAACAATACGAATAGTTTCGCGGACCTAGCTCGGGCAGCAGACCGAGTTCAGAGCTCTGGATTCAGCAGACAAACGCGCCTCATTATTCTAGATCGGTTTCTGTAAGTATCAGCTCTGCAGCTGTCCTATAGCTCGAATTAAATACAAAAAACCGGCAACGCCTGTCGAGATGACTCGAAACGGCCGATCCCGCCGGCCTGCTTTCTGGCAGTAAAAGGTACCCGATCGAGCTGAGATCAGGACGGCGAGCGGGAATAAGATCGAATATCATGGGAAAAAAACTAGAGCTCAAACGAATTGAGGAATTTCGAGAACAAAATTTTCAACCGAGCAAAAGTCACCAAAGGGTCCGTCAAGATTTTTCTTGCCAACTAGCTCTCCAGCGCGCCAGAATTACAGTTATTTTCAACCGACCAAAAGTCAGCAAAAGGTCCGTCGAGATTTTTCTTGCCAACTAGCTCTCCAGCGCCCCGGAATTACTCTTAAGCTTCCAGCAACTAGCTAAGGGAAGCTCTACGAGTTATTGTTCTTGCCAACTAGCTCTCCAGCGCCCCGGAATTACTCTTGAGCTTCCAGCAACTAGCTAAGGGAAGCTCTACGAGTTACGGCCACCACGGCACCAGTGTCACGACGGCACACTGCACGACCACGGTCATCACGCTACTATCACGGCCACCACGGCAGCCGCCGCCATACCTCGGTGAGCTCCTCGGCAAGATGAGCTAAGAGGAATACCTCGTAGAGCTCCTCGGCAAGATGAGCTAAGAGGACTCCGGGCGCAGGGTGGAGCTAGTTGGCCGACCCGACCTTAAGAGACAATGTGACGACTTGGGGTCGTTTTTTCTATCTTTGTGTAAGATTTGAAAGTTCGTTTTCAGAACATGTATTTGTCCCACCTGCAGTGGGTTATGTCGCGTCTGCCAGTAAAACTCTCAGGTCCGTAGATGCAATATTGCTATCAAAACACTTGAGGGAACCGACTCTGTTCCGAGTCATCCTGACACGCGTTCACGGTTTTCGGTACTTAACTCGAGATTTAGGAGAGCTACAGAGCTGATACTTACAGAAACCGATTCATATTGATCAGGCACGCTCGTATGTTGCATCCAGAGGTCTGAACTCGGTCTGCTACTCGAACTAGATCCCCAAAACGATTCGCATTCTTCGAATGATTTCGACAAGTGCTGTCGGTTTTCTGTACTTAACTCACGATTTAGAGGAGCTACAGAGCTGCTACGCACATACAATGATTCTGTATTACCAGGCGCGCTTGTCTGTTGCATCGAGAGGTCTGAACTCGGTCTGCTACTCGAGCTAGGCGACACTATTCGCATTTCTCAAGTTATCTTTACATGCGCTCTTGGTATTATGTACTTAACTCGAGCTGTAGATGAGCTAGCGAGCTGGTACGCACAGAAAACTTGACAGAAAACGATTCAGAATACCTCGTAGAGCTCTTCGGCAAGATGAGCTAAGAGGAATTCGGGCGCAGGGTGGAGCTAGTTGGCCGACCGGACCTTAAGAGACAATGTGATGACTTGGGGTCGGTTGTTTTAAATATTTGTGAAAATTGTGAAAGTTCGTTTTAAGAACTGGTATTTTTTCTCACGTGTAGTGGTTTAGGCCGTGTCTGCTAGTTAAATTCTCAGGTCCGTAGCTGCAATATTACTATCAAAACACTTGCAGGAACCGACTGTGTTCTCCAGTCATCTTGACACGCATTGACGGTTTTCGGTACTTAACTCGAGATTTAGAAGAGCTACAGAGCTCATACGTACAGAAAAAAATCGAGAATCATGAGGCGTGTTCTTCTGTTGCATCTAGAGGTCTGACATCGGTCTGCTACTCGAGCTAGGTCCGTAAAACTTTTTGTATTCTTCGAGTCATTTTGACCAGTGATGTCGGTTTTCTGTATTAAAGTCAAGATTCAGAGGAGCTACAGAGCTGGTACGCACATAAACCGATTCAGTATCACCAGGCGCGTGCGTCTGTAGCATCGAGAGGCCAGAACTCGTTCTGCTACTCGAGGTAGGTCCACAACACTATTTGCATTTCTGAATTTATCTTGAGAGGTGCTGTCGGTATTCTGCACTTAACTCTAGCTTTAGCGCAGCTACAGAGCTGGTACGCACAGAAAACGATACAGAATCATCAAAGGCGTTCGGCTGAAGCATCTGGAGCTCTGAATAGAGTCTGCTACTCGAGCTAGGTCCGCAAAACTATTTGTATGCGGCCGATTGTTTCGAGTTGTTCGGCTCTCGCTTACGCTTCCTTCACGTGTTTTGAGGAGCGCTGGGCAAGAAAAGAGCTCTACGAGGTCACCGGCGGTAACCTGGTTGACGGTTTACCGCCGGTTTCAAGTCATCAGAGGCGTTCGGCTGAAGCATCTAGAGCTCTGAACAGAGTCTGCTACTCGAGCTAGGTCCGCCAAACTATACCTCGTAGAGCTCTTCGGCAAGATGAGCTAAGAGGAATTCGGGCGCAGGGTGGAGCTAGTTGGCCGACCCGACCTTGTGTAAAATTGGAAAGTTCGTTTGGAGAAACGGTATTTTTCTCACGTGTAGTGGGTTATGCCGCGTCTGCCAGTTCAATCCTCAGGTCCGTAGCTGCAATATTACTATCAAAAGACTTGCAGGAACCGACTGTGTGCCGAGTCATCTTGACACGCATTGACGGTTTTCGGTACTTAACTCGAGATTTAGAAAAGCTACAGAGTTGGTACTTACAGAAACCAATTCAGAATCATCAGAGGCGTTCGTCTATTCCATCCAGAGGTCTGAACTTGGTCTGCTACTCGAGCTAGGTCGGCAAAACTATTCGTATTCTTCGAGTCAGTTTAAGAAGTGCTGTCGGTTTTCTATACTTAACTCAAGATACAAAGGAGCTACAGAGCTGGTACGTACATACACTGATTCAGTATGACCAGGCGCGCTTGTCTGTTGCATCGAGAGGTCTGAATTCAGTCCGCTACTCGATCTTGGCGACACTATTCATATTTCTCAAGTTCTCTTTATAGGCGCTGTTGGTATTATGTACTTACCTCGAGCTGTAGATGAGCTAGCGAGCTGATACGTACAGAAACCGATTCGGAATCATCATGGGCGTTCGGCTGAAGCATCTAGAGCTCTCACCAGATCTGCTACTCGAGCTAGGTCCGCAAAACTATTCGTATGCGACCGATTTTTCTCGAACTGATGGTGACATTCTCCACTTAACTCGAGCCGCAGATGAGCTTCAGAGCTCTCCCGCACAGAAATCAGAAGAAAAATATATGTCTCACGTGCGTCTGACAATCCAATTCTCAGGTCCGCAGATGCAATGTTATTTTCACGGAAGCCGACGTTGGATGAATATATATATATATATATATATATATATATATATATATATATATATATATCGGGTTTTTTCTGCACGCTTGAGAAAGCTTTCCCCGTGTGTTCCGAGCAGCGCCGCGCGAGAAAAGAGCTCTACGAGGCTCCCGGCGGTAACCTGGTTGACGGTTTACCGCCGGCTCCTAGTTCGTATGCGACCAAATTTCTCCGAACTGATGGTGAAATTTGTCACTTAACTCGAGCTGCAGATGGGCTTGAGAGCTCTCCCGCACAAAAATCAAAAGAAAAAATATATTCTCACGTGTGTCTGCCAGTCCAATTCTCAGGTCCGCAGATGCAATGTTACTATCACGGCTACCGACGTTGGCTGAAAACGGAAAAACATATTTTTCGAGCTTTCTTCTTCACGATTGAGAAAGCTGTTCCCGTGTGTTCCGAGCAGCGCCGCGCGAGAAAAGAGCTCTACGAGGCTCCCGCGGTTATCTGGTTGACGGTTTACCGCCGGATCCCAGTTCGGGCGCAGGGTGGAGCTAGTTGGCCGACCCGACCTTCATAGACAATGTGACGACTTGGGGTCGGTTTTTCCATCTTTGTGTAAAATTTGAAACTTCCTTTAAGAACAAGTATTTTTCCCACCTGTAGTGGGTTTTGCCGCGTCTGCCAGTCAAATTCTCAGGTCCATAGCTGCAGTATTACTATCAAAAACTTGAGGGAACAGACTGTGTTTCGAGTCATCTTGACACGCGTTGACGGTTTTCTGTACTTACCTCGAGATTTAGGAAAGCTACAGAGTTAGAATTTACAGAAACCGATTCAGAATCATCAGGCGCGTTCGTCTATTCCATCCAGAGGTCTGAACTTGGTCTGCTACTCGAGCCAGGTCGGAAAAAAAAACTATTCGTATTCTTCGAGTCATTTTAAGAAGTGCTGTCGGTTTTCTATACTTAACTCAAGATTTAGAGGCAGAGCTGGTACGTACATACATTGATTTAGTATGAGCAGACGCGTTTGTCTGTTGCATCGAGAGGTCTGAACTCGGTCTGCTACTCGAGCTAGGCGACACTATTCGTATTTCTGAAGCTCTCTTTACCCGCGCTGTTGGTATTATGTACTTCACTCGAGCTGTAGGTGAGCTAGCCAGCTGATACGTACAGAAACCGATTCGGAATCTTCAGGGGCGTTCGGCTGAAGCATCTAGAGCTCCCACCAGATCTGCTACTCGAGCTAGGTCCGCGAAACTATTCGCATGGGACCGATTTTTTTCGAACTGATGGTGAAATTCTTCACTTAACTCGAGCCGCAGATGAGCTTGAGAGCTCTCCCGCACAGAAATCAGAAGAACAAAAAAATATCACGCGTGTCTGCCGGTCCAATTCTCAGGTCCGCAGATGCAATGTTACTATCACGGAAAACAACGTTGGAAGGAGAGAAAAAAAAAAAAAAAAAAAAAAAAAAAAAAAAAAAAAAAAAAAAAAAAAAAAAAAAAAAAAAAAAAAAAAAAAAAAAAAAAAAAAAAAACGTTTTTCTCCACGCTTGAAAAAGCTTTTCCCGTGTGTTCCGAGCAGCGCCGCGCAAGAAAAGAGCTCTACGAGGCTCCCGGCGGTAACCTGGTTGGCGGCTCACCGCCAGCTCCCATCATAGCACATCACGGCGACAACGGCTTCACAATGGCCACTACGGCACCACCACGGCGAGAACGGCACGAAGGGAATCTGCTCGGAACTCAGCGCGAAAACTCCCCAAACTGGGATCCGGCGGTAAACCGTCAACTAGGTAACCGCCGGGAGCCTCGTAGAGCTTTCTTATCGCGCGGCGCTGCTCAGAGCACACGAAAAAGCTTTCTCAAGCATGAAGAATCTTCGTTTCGTGGAACTAGCTCGAGTACCAGACCGAGTTGAGACCTCTCGATGCGAGAAAAGAACGCGCCGGGTGATACTGGATCGGTTTATACGCGTACCAGCTCTGTAGCTCTTCTAAATCTTCAGTTAAATACAGGAAACCGAGAGGACTTGTCAAATGACTCGAAGGATACAAATAGTTTTGCGGACCTAGCTCGATTATAAGACCGAGTTCAGACCTCTGGATGCAACACACGAACGCGCCTGATGATTCCCAACAGGTTTCTAAGTATGAGCTCTGTAGCTATCCAAAATCTCGAGTTATAAGTACCGGAACCGTCAACGCGTGTCAGAAAAACTCGGAACACAGTCGGTTCCCTCAAGTGTTTTGATCGTAATATTCCATCTACGGACCTGAGAATTTTACTGGCAGACGCGGCATAACCCACTGGTCGCCGGCGGTAACCCGTCAACCTTTCTTACCGACGGGGGACTCGTAGAGCTTCCTGACCATATATAATGTGCAAAGAATTAGCAGAACGAATAGTTTCTTCAGTTCTGCAGCGTGTAGAACCGAGAAAAACAGTACCATTAGGGAGAAAGTAGCAGAGTACGAATCCGCGTTTGGCGTCTGCGCTCACAACAACCAAACCAAGTGTCTAGATGCTTCGCGCCTCATGATCTCCTTTTAATTTTTCTGCCGAAGAGCTCTCGAGCTGCTCTGCAGCTCGAGTTCAGTGAAAAAATCACCATAATTTGGAAAAAATATCGGTCGAATACGAATGGTTTGGCGAACCTAGCTCGGGTAGCAGACCGAGTTCAGACCTCTCGATGCAACAGACGAACGCACCTGATGCTGATGGATCGGATTCTGAGCGTATCAGCTCTGTAGCTATCCTGCAGCCCGAGTTCAATACAGAAAATGGACAACACCTGCGAAGATGACTCGAACAATACGAATAGTTTCGCGGACCTGGTAGTTAACCCAGTTCTGGATGCAACGGACGAACCAGCTTGGTAATTTCAAACCAGATTCTGTGCGCATCAGCTCTGTAGCTCTCTCACAGCCCGAGTTACGCACGAAAACCGACAGCACCTCTCAAGATAACCCGAACGATACGGATAGCTTCGCAGACCTAGCTCGAGTAGCAGACCGAATTCAGACCTCTGGATAGAACAGACGAACGCGCCTGATTATTATTCATCGGTTTTTGTGAGCATCAGCTCTGTAGCTCCCCTAGATCTCGAGTTAAGTACAGAAAACCGACAGTCCCTGTCAAGATGACTCCAGCGATAGGAATAGTATCGCGAACCTGCTCGAGTAGAAGACCGAGTTCAGACTCTTCCTGCGACAGGCGGACGCGCCTGATGTCTCTGAATCGGTTTCTGTAATTACGAGCCCTGTAGCACCCTACAGAACGAGTTAAGTACAGAAAACCGACAGCACCTCTCAAGATGACTCGAACAATACGAACAGCTTCGCGGACCTAGCTCGAGCAGCAGACCGAGTTCAGACCTCTGGATGCAACAGACAAACGCGCCTGAAGATTTTGAGAGGGTTTCTGTTAATATCAGCTCTGTAGCTGTCCTATATAGCTCGAGTTAATTACAGAAAACCAACGACGCGTGTCAAGATGACCCCAAACGGCCGATCCCGCCCGTGCGCTTTTTGACAGTAAAAGGTACCCCGAGCTGAGATCGAGATGGCGAGCGGGAATAAGATCGAATACGACGGGAAAAAATACTAGAACTCTAACGAATGGTTGAATTTCGAGAACAAAATTTTCAACCGACCAAAAATCAGCAAAAGTTCCGCCCAGATTTTTCTTGCCCACTAGCTCTCCAGCGCCCTGGAATGACCCTTAAGCTTCCAGCAACTAGCTAAGGGAAGCTCTACCAGTTACTACACGTGGGAAAAATACCGGTTCTCAAAACTGGGCGCCGGCGGTAAACCGTCAACCTTTTTTACCGTTGGGGGACTCGTAGAGCTTCCTGACCATATATTATGTCCAAAGAATTAGCAGAGAACGAATAGTTTTTCAGCCCGAGCGCTGATAGCAGACTGATCTCAGGCGTCTAGTGATATCCCATTGCTGTGCTGAACAGTTCTATAGCTCACCTGCAGCGTGTAGGAAATACCATTAGGGAGAACTTCACGCCTCACGATTTCCTTCTGATTGTTCGGCCGCTCGAGTTCAGCTAAGAAATTAAACATCAATTCGAAAAAAATATCGGTCGAATATGATAATTTTGCGAACCTAGCTCGGGTAGCAGACCGAGTTCAGACCTCTCGATGCAACAAACGAACGCTCATGATGCTTATGGATCGGGTTTTGTGCGCACCAGCTCTGTAGCTCTCCTACAGTCCGAGTTCAATACAGAAAATGAACAACATCTGTCATGACTCGAAGAATACGAATAGTTTTGCGGACCTAGCCCGAGTAGCAAACCCAGTTCGGACCTGCAGATGCAACAGACGAACGCGCATGATAATTTCGAATTATTTTCTGCGCGTATCAGCTCTGTAGCTGTCCTACAGCCCGAGTTACGTGCGAAAACCGACAGCACCTCTCAAGATGACTCGAACGATACGAATAGTTTCGCTGACCTAGCTCGAGTAGCAGACCGATTTCAGACCTCTGGATGCAACCGACGAACGCGCCTGAGTATTCTACATCGTTTTTTGTGTGTGTGTCAGCTATGTAGCTCCCCTGAAGCTCGAGTTAAGTACAGAAAACGGACAGTCCCTGTCGAGATGACTCGAGGGATACCGAGTAGCAGACCGATTTCAAACCTCTGCGTGCGACAGGCGAACGCGCCTGATGTCTCCGAATCGTTTTCTGTGATTACCAGCCCTGCAGCCCCCCTACAGCCCGAGTTGAATACAGAAAACCGACAACACCTCTCAAGATGACTCGAACAATACGAATAGTTTCGCGGAGCTAGCTCGAGCAGCATACCGATTTCAGACTCTGGATGCAACAGACAAACGCGCCTGATGATTCTAAATCGGCTTCTGTTCTGTAGCTCCCTATAGCTCGAGTTATGTTCAGAAAACTGCCACCGCGTCAAGATGAACAAACGGCCGATCCCGCCGCAGTACTTTTTGGCAGTAAAATCTACCCGATCGACCTCAGATTAAGATGGCGAGCGGGAATAATGGAAGATCACGGGAAAAAATCTTGGGCTCAAACGAAGGTTGAATTTCGAGAACAAAGTTTTCAACCGACCAAAACTCAGCAAAAGGTCCGTCGAGATTTTTCTGGCCAACTAGCTCTCCAGCGCCCCGGAACTGGTGCCGGCGGTGAACCGTCAACCTAGTCACCGCCGGGAACCTCGTAGAGCTGTAATCCGGGACTGGCGCCGGCGGTGAACCGTCAACCTGGTTACTCTAGGTTGACACATTGTCCGCCCGGGCTGGGCCAACTTGCTGCACCCCGCCCCGGAATTCCTCTAGCTCATCGATGCCGAAGAGCTCAACGAGGTATTCCTCTAGCTCTGTCCATCAGACTCTACGAGGTACTTGGTAGCGTCCAACTGGCACCGGCGGTGAACCGTCAACCTGGTCACCGCCGGGATCCTCGTAGAGCTCCTTCCACGCGTGAGAGTGCTCAGAGTCGAAGGAGAGAGCTTCTGGAGGCATTTCTCACAAAATTCAACATTCATTTTTTTCATGTCGAGATAAAGTTCGTTCCCCCAAGTGTTTTGATAGTAAAAGTGCGCCTACGGAGCTCATAATAAGACGCAGAAGCCCTCACAGTCGTCTACAGGTGCGGAAAATGTGGTTTCTGAAAATGAATTGTCAAACATCTTTCAAATCTTAGCAAAACCGACCCAATCAGCCCGAGTAGCAGCCCCAGTTCAGACCTCTAGATGCAACACACAAACGGGCCTGATGATTCCGAATCAGTTTCTCTGCGTACGAGCTCTGTAGCTCTCCTACAGCCCGAATTACGTGCGAAAACGGAGCACCTCTCAAGATGACTCGAACGATACAAACAGCTTCGCGGACATAGCTCGACTAGCAGACCGAGTTCAGGCCTCTAGATGCAACAGACGACGCGCCTGATCATTCTGCATCCGTTTCTGTGCGTATCAGATCTGTAGCTTCCCTATAGCTCAAGTTAAGTACAGGAAAACGACAGTTCCTGTCCAGATGACCCGAGCGATACGAATACGTTTGCGGACCTAGCTCGAGTAGCAGACCGATTTCAGACCTCGCCTAATGTCTCTGAATTGGTTCCTGCAATTATCAGCCCTGCAGACACCCTACAGCCCGAGTTAAGTACAGAAAACCGACAGCACCTCTCAAGATGACTCGAACAATACGAACAGCTTCGCGAACCAAGCTCGGGCAGCAGACCGAGTTCAGACCTCTGGATGCAACAGACGAACGCGCCCAATGATTTTGAATCGGTTCCTGTAAGCGTCAGCTCTGTAGCTCTCCTACAGATCGAGTTATGTACAAAAAACCGTCACCGCGTATCAAGATGACCCGAAACGGCCGAACCCGTCGCAGTGCTTTTTGGCAGTAAAAGGTACCCGATCGAGCTGAGATTAAGACGGCGAGCAGTAATAAGATCGAACATTAAGGGGAAAAATACTAAGAGCTCAAACGAATTGAGGAATTTCGAAAACAAAATGTTCAACCGACCAAAAGTCACCAAAAGGTCCGTCGAGATTTTTCTTCCCAACTAGCTCTCCAGCGCCCCGGAATTATGGGAACCGGGAACCTCGTAGAGCTCTTGTCCTGCACGGCGATCGTCGGAACAGCTTTTGGAATAAGAAAAGAAAAAAAACAAAAATCGCGTTTTCTGTTTTTATCTAACGTCGATTGCTCCAAGTGTTTAGATATATACATATATATATTTTTTTTTTTTTTTTTAAAAAAAAAAAAAAAAAAAAAAAAAAAAAAAAAAAAAAAAAAAAAAAAAAAAAAAAAAATGCACCTACGGACCTGATAATTTTACTGGCAGACGCGGCATAACCCACTAGAGGAGCGAAAAATCTGGTGTCTCAAAATGAATGGTCAAATATCTTTCAAATCTTAGGAAAACCCACCCCAGGTCAACACATTGTCTCTTAACGTCGGGTCTGCCCACCGGCGCCGGCGGTGAACCGTCAACCTGGTCACCGCCGGGACCTCGTAGAGCTCCTTGCATCCCTAAGAAAGCTTAGGATCGAAGCGGAGGGCTTCTGGGAGCTTTTCTTGAGAAACGTCAAATTGAGATTTTTCGGAGTCAACATCAAGTCGGCTCCGGGAATCGCACTGGTAGCAAAACTCGCTCTAGAGAGCTGAGCTGCTGAGGGAACGAAGTTTACATGCCAATGCTCGGCGTAATAATTTGCTTTCTCGAAATGAATTGTCAAATATCTTTCAAATCTTAGTAACTCGTAGAGCTTCCCTTAGCAAGTTATTGCTGGAAGCTTAAGAGTAATTCCGGGGCCCTGGAGAGCTAGTTGGCAAGAGAAATCTCGACGGACCTCTTGCTGACTTTTGGTCGGTTGAAAATTTTGTTCTCGAAATCCCTCAATTCGTTTGAGCTCTAGTATTTTTTCCCGTGATATTCGATCTTATTCCCGCTCGCCATCTTGGTCTCAGCTCGATCGGGTACCTTTTACTGCCAAAAAGCACACGGGCGGGATCGGCCGTTTCGAGTCATCTGGACACGCTCTTGGTATATTTGACTTAACTCGCGCTGTAGGGCAGCTACAGAGCTGGTAAGCACACCTTATCGATTCAGAATGATCAGGCGCGTTCGTCTGTTGCATCTAGAGGTCTGAACTCGGTCTGCTAGCCGAGCTAGGTCCGCAAACCTATTCGTATTATTCGAGTCATCTTGACAGGCGCTCTCGTTTTTCTGAACTAAACTCGAGCTATAGGACAGCTTCAGAGCTGATACTTACAGAAACGGATTCAGAATCATCAGTCGCGTTTGTCTGTTGAATCCAGAGCTCTGAACTCGGTCTGCTGCCCGATCTAGAATCGCGAAACTATTCGTATTGTTCGAGTCATCTTGAGAGGTGCTGTCGGTTTTCTGCACTCAACTCGGGCGGTAGGGTGGCCACAGTGCAGATGATCACAGAAATCGATTTGAAGACATCAGGCGCATTCGCCTGTCGAATCCAGAGCTCGGAACTCGGTCTGCTGCCCGAACTAGGTCCGCAAAACTGTTCGCATTGTTCGAGTCATCCTGAGAGGTGCTCTTGGTTTTCTGCACTTAACTCGGGCTGCAGGTGGGCTGCAGGGCTGGTAATCACAGGAATCGACTCGGAGACATCAGACGCGTCCGCCTGTCGCATTCAGAGGCTGAACTCGGTCTGATACTCGAGCTGGGTTTGTCAAACTGTTTGTTTTGTTCGAGTCATCTTGAGAGGTGCTATCGATTTACGCGCGTAACTCGGGCTGTAGGAGAGCTACAGAGCTCGTACAGAAGACAATCCAGAAGCATCGGGGGCGTTCGGCTGTTGCATCGAGAGGTGTGAAATCGCTTGGGCTGAAAAATCATTCGTTCTGTGCAGTTTTTTCGACATTATATATTGTCAGGAAGCTCTACGAGTCCCCCGGCGGTAAACCGTCAACCTGGTCACCGCCGGAACCCTCGCACAGCTCCTTGCAGGCACGAAAGTGCTCAGAATCGAAACAGCTTCTCGCGGTATCGAAAAACATCAACTTTCCATTCTTCGATGTGACTCCAATGTCGGTTCCTGCTCATTTTCGGATAATAAAACTCTCTCCAGAGAGCTGAGCTGCTTTGAGAATAAAGTTTAGATACAAATGCGCGTAAAAATCCGCTCTCTCAAAATAAATGGTCCAATCTTTCTAACTGGCGCCTGGCACGAGAGTGCTCAGAATCGAAGCAGGCAGCTTCTCGCGGCCTTTCTCGAAAAACATCAACTTTTCATTTTTCGATGTCACTCCGATGTCGGTTCCCGCTCATTTTCGGAGTACAACTCTCTCCAGAGAGCTGAGCTGCTTGGATAATAAAGTTTAGATGCGAATGTTACGCGTAAAAATCTGCTTTCTCTAAATAAATGGGCACATATCTTTCAACTCATCCAAAAGTTACCACTGGGCGCCAGCGGTAAACCGTCAACCTTTCTCACAGCGGGGAGACTCGTAGAGCTTCCTGACAATATATAATATCGGGAAAAATTGCAGAGAACGATAGTTGTTCAGCCCAAGCGATTTCAAATCGATCCAACAGCCGAACGCCCCCGATGCTTCTGGATTGTCTCTGTAGCTCTGTAGCTGTCCTACAGCCCGAGTTACGTGCGTAAATCGACAGCACCTCTCAAGATGACTCCAACAGAACGAACAGTTTGGCAAACCCAGCTCGAGTATCAGACCGAGTTGAGCAAAGGGCGAGCGGGAATACGATCGAACATCACGGGAAAATACTGGAGCTCGAACAGAGGGTTCAATTTCGAACAGAATGTTCAACCGACTAAAAGTCAGCAAAAGGTCCGTCGACATTTTTCTTGCCAACTAACTCTCCAGCGCCCCAGAATTACTCGTAAGCTTCAGCAACAACTTGCTAAGGAAAGCTCTACGAGTTACTTTGTCTTTTCTGGGCGGTTCGACTGGCGTCGGCAGGGAACAGTCAACCTGGTCACCGCCGGGACCCTCGTAGAGCTCCTTTCACGCGTCAGAGTGCTCAGAGTCGAAAGAGATAACTTCTCGAGGTAATAACTCATATTATCATGTCGAGATGAAGTTGGTACGCCAAGTGTTTTGATCGTAAACGTACGCCTACAGAGCTGATATCAAGACGCAGAGACTCTCATAGTCGTTCACAGGTGCGAAAAATCTTCTTTCTCAAAATAAATGGCAAACATATCTTTCGAACTGGGAACCGGCGGTAAACCGTCAACCAGGTTACCGCCGGGGCTCTCGTAGAGCTCTTTTCTCCCACGGCTCGACCTCAGAAACTCGAAAAATCACGTTCTGTTTTTATACAACGTCGGTTCCCCCAAGTGTTTTGATAGTAATACTGCAGCTACGGACCTGAAAATTGCACTGGCGGACGCGGCAAAACCCACTACAGGTGCGAGAAATCTGTTTTCTCAAAATGAATTGTCAAATATCCTTCAATTTTTCGCTAAACCACCCAAAAGTTACCACTTTGTCCTTTCTGGCCGGGTCGGCCAACTAGCTCCACCCCGCGCCGGAATTCCTCTAGCTCATCGATGCCGAAGAGCTCTACGAGGTATGCTCGCAAAACCATCCAAAGTTGTAACTTTGTTTCTGGTCGGATCGACCACTAGCTCCACCCCGCGCCGGGATTCCTCCAGCTCATCGATGCCGAAAAGCTCCACGAGGTCACCCCGCGCCGGAATCCTCTTCGCTCACCGTAACGAAGAGCTCTACGAGATACTTGGTAGCGTTTACTGGGCGCCGGCGGTAAACCGTCAACCTTTCTTACCGCCGGGGGACTCGTAGAGCTTCCTGACAATATATAATGTCGAAAGAAAATTGTAGAGAACGAGTAGTTTTTCAGCCCAAGCGATTTCAAACCTCTCGATGCAACAGCCGAACGCCCCCGATGCTTTTGGATTCTCTTCTGTACGAGCGCTGTAGCTCTCCTACAGCCCGAGTTACGTGCGTAAATCGACAGCAACCCTAAAGATGACTCGACCAATACGAATAGTTTGGCAAACCTAGCTCGAGTATCAGACCAAGTTCAGCCCTCTGAATGCGACAGGCGGACGCGTCTGATGTCTCCGAATGGATTTCTGTGATTACCAGCCCTGCAGCCCCCCTACAGCCCAAGTCAAGTGCAGAAAACCGACAGCATTTCAGGATGACTCGAACAATACGAATAATTTCGCGGACCTAGCTCGGGCAGCAGACCGAGTTCAGAGCTCTGAATTCGACAGGTGGACGCGCCCGATGTCTCCGAATCGATTCCTGTGACCACCAGCACTGTAGCACCCCACAACCCGAGTTAAGTACAGAAAACCGACAGCACCTCTCAAGATAACTCGAACAATACGAATAGTTTCGCGATTCTAGAGCGGGCAGCAGACCGAGTTCAGAGCTGTGGATTTAACAGAAAAACGCGACTGATGACTCTGAATCGGTTTCTGTAAGCATCAGCTCTGTAGCTGTCATATAGCTCGACTTAAATACAGAAAAACCGAGAGCGCCTGTCAAGATGACTCGAAAAATACGAATAGGTTTGCGGACCTAGCTCGGCTAGCAGACCGAGTTCAGACCTCTGAATGCAACAGACGAACGCGCCTGATCATTCTGAATCGATGAGGTGTGCTTACCAGCTCTGTAGCTGTCCTGTATCTCGAGTCAAGTCCAATATACCGAGAGCGCGTATCAAGATGACTCGGAACGGCCGATCCCGCCTGGACGCTTTTTGGCAGTAAAAGGTACCGGATCGAGCTGAGATCAAGATGGCCAGCGGGAATAAGATCGAATATCACGGGAAAAAATACTAGAGCTCTAACGAATGGTTGAATTTCGAGAACAAAATTGTCAACCGACCAAAAGTCACCAAAAGGTCCGTCGAGATTTTTCTTGCCAGCTAGCTCTCCAGCGCCCCGGAATTACTCTTAAGCTTCCAGCAATAACTGGCTAAGGGAAGCTCTACGAGTTACTGGGCGCCGGCGGTAAACCGTCAACCTTCGTTACCGCCGGGGGACTCGTAGAGCTTCCTGACAATATATAATGTGGGAAAATGGAGAGAACGAATAGTTTTTCGGCCCAAGCGATTTTCAGACCTTTCGATGCAACAGCCGAACGCCCCCGATGCTTCTGGATTGTCTTCTTTGCGAGCTCTTTAGCTCTCCTACAGCCCGAGTTACGTGCAAAAATCGAGAGCACCTCTCAAGATGACTCTAACAAAACGAATAGTTTAGCATCCCAGCTCGAGTATCAAACCGAGTTCAGACCTCTGAATGCGACAGGCGGACGCGTCTGATGTCTGCGAATCGACTCCTGTGATTACCAGCCCAGCAGCCCCCCTGCAGCCCGAGTTAAGTGCAGAAAACCGACAGCACCTCTCAGGATGACTCGAACAATACAATAGTTTCGCGGACCTAGTTTGGGCAGCAGACCGAGTTCCGAGCTCTAGATTCGACAGGCGGACGCGCCTGATTTCTTCAAATCGATTCCTCTGACCACCAGCACTGTAGCCCCCCCCCAGCCCGAGTTGCGTGCAGAAAACCGAGAGCACTTCTCAAGATGACTCAAACAATACAAATAGGTTCGCGATACTAGATCGGGCAGCAGACCGAGTTCAGAGCTCTGGATTCAACAGACAAATGCGACTGATGATCCTGAATCGGTTTCTGTAAGCATCAGCTCTGTAGCTGTCCTTCAGCTCGAGTTTAGAACATAAAACCGAGAGTGTCTGTCAAGATAACTCGAATAATACGAATAGGTTTGCGAACCTAGCTCGGCTAGCATGCCGAGTTCAGACCTCTCGATTCAACAGGCGAACGCGCCTGATCATTCTGAATCGATTAGCTGTGCTTACCAGCTCTGTGGCTCTCCTAAAGCTCGAGTTATGTTCGGAAAACCGTCATCGCGTATCAAAATGACTTGAAACGGCCGATCCCGCCACAGTGCTTTTCGATAGTAATATTCACCCGATCGAGCTGAGATCAAGATGGCGAGCGGGAATAAGATCGAATATCATGGGAAAAAATACTAGAGCTCTAACGAATGTTCAAATTTTGAGAACAAAATTTTCAACTGAGCAAAAGTCACCAAAAGTTCCGTCGAGATTTTTCGAGCCAACTAGCCCGCCAGTGCGTCCGAATTACTGGGCGCCGGCGGTAAACCGTCAACCTTGGTTACCGCCGGGAGACTCGTATAGCTTCCTTTTTTTCAATCGTTTCTCGAATTCTAGCTCATGGCGGGAGCTCGCGCGCAATGAGCAGACGCGCATGATCATTCTGAGTCGCCTGCTGTGCCTGAGAGCTCTGTAGCTGCCCTACAGCTCGAGTTAAGTTGAGAAAACCGACAGCACCTACCAACATTCCGACTCATAGTGAATATGTTTTGAATGGTTTCTCGAATTCTAGCTCATAATGGAAGCTCGCGCGCAATGAGCAGACGCGCATGATCATTCTGAGCCGCCTGCTGTCACTGAGAGCTCTGTAGCTTGCCTACAGCTCGAGTTAAGTTGAAAAAACCGAGAGCACCTACCAACATTCCGTCTCATAGTGAATAAGTTGTTCAATCGATTCTCGAATTCTAGCTCACTTCGAGAGCTCTGGCGCAATGAGCAGACGCGCATGATGATTCTGAGTCGTCTGCTGTGCCTAAGAGCTCTGTAGCTGCCCTACAGCTCGAGTTAAGTTGAGAAAGCCAAATCAAACAATCAAGTATAGTACTCATGCAAAGAGGTTGTTCGATCCTAACTTCTTACATATCCAGCGCTGAACATTCTCCCGCCACATGTAGACGCGCATCATCATTCTGAATCACAAAGCTGTGCTTGCCATCTCTGTAGCTTGCCTATAGCTCGAGTTAAGTTGAGAAAACCGACAGCACCTACCAACATAGCACTCGCCACCCGATCCCGCCACAGTGCTTTTCAATAGTAATATTCACCCGATCGAGCTGACATCAAGATGGCGAGTCGCACTAAGATCATAGATCACGGAAAAAATACTAGAGCTCTAACGAATGTTCCAATTTTGAGAACATAATTTTCAACTGAGCAAAAGTCACCAAAAGTTCCGTCGAGATTTTTCGAGCCAACTAGCCCGCCAGTGCGTCCGAATTACTCTTAAGCTTCCAGCTGCTAGCTTAGGGAAGCTCTACGAGTCACTCTTAAGCTTCCAGCTGCTAGCTTAGGGAAGCTCTACGAGTTACTTGGTAGCGTCCAAAGCCCGGAGAGGAAAGGGCTACTGGGCGCCGGCGGTAAACCGTCAACCTTGGTTACTGCCGGGAGACTCGTAGAGCTTCCTTGCCATATATATATATATATATATATATGAATAGCATGTGCGCATGATCATTCTGAGCCGCCTGCTGTGCCTGAGAGCTCTGTAGCTTGCCTACACCTCGAGTTAAGCTGAAAAAACCGAGAGCACCTACCAACATTCCGACTCATAGTGAATAAGTTGTTCAATCGATTCTCGAATTCTAGCTGACTTCGAGAGTTCTGGCGCAATGAGCAGACGCGAATGATGATTCTGAGTCGTCTGCTGTGCCTAAGAGCTCTGTAGCTGCCCTACAGCTCGAGTTAAGTTGAGAAAACCACATCACACAATCAAGTGTAGTACTCATGCAAAGAGGTCTTTCGATCATAACTTCTTACATATTCAGCGCTGAACATTCTCCCGCCACATCTAGACGCGCATCATCAGTCTGAATCCGAAAGCTGTGCTCGCCATCTCTGTAGCTTGCCTATAGCTCGTGTTAAGTTGAGAAAACCGGCAGCACCTACCAACATAGCACTCGCCAACCGATCCCGCCACAGTGCTTTTCGATAGTAATATTCACCCGATCGAGCTGACATCAAGATGGCGAGTCGCACTAAGATCATAGATCACGGGAAAAAATACTAAGGCTCTAACGAATGTTCCAATTTTGAGAACATAATTTTCAACTGAGCAAAAGTCACCAAAAGTTCCGTCGAGATTTTTCGAGCCAACTAGCCCGCCAGTGCGTCCGAATTACTCTTAAGCTTCCAGCTGCTAGCTTAGGGAAGCTCTACGAGTCACTGGGCGCCGGCGGTAAACCGTCAACCTTTCTTACCGCCGGGGGACTCGTAGAGCTTCCTGACAATATATAATGTTGAAAACAGAATTGCAGAGAACGTATAGTTTTCAGCCCAAGCGATTTAGCCGAACGCCCCCGATGCTTCTGGATTGTCTTCTTTGCGAGCTCTGTAGCTCTCCTACAGCCCGAGTTACGTGCAAATCGACAACACCTCTCAAGATGACTCGAACAACAGGAATAGTTGGCAAACCTAGCTCGAGTATCAGACCGAGTTCAGCCTCGGAATGCGACAGGCGGACGCGTCTGATGTTTCTGAATCGATTCCTCTCATTACCAGCCCTGTAGCCCCATACAGCCTCAGTTAAGTGCAGAAAACCGACAGCACCTCTCAGGATGACTCGAACAATACAAATAGTTTCGCGGACCCAGTTCGGGCAGCAGACCGAGTTCCGAGCTCTGGATTGAACGGGCAGACGCCTCTGATGTCTCCGAATCGATTTCTGTGATCTGTGACTACCAGCACTGTAGCCCCTGTACAGCTCGAGTTAAGTACAGAAAACCGACCGCATCTCTCAAGATGACTCGAACAATACGAATATTTTCGCGATTCTGGATCGGGCAGCAGACCGATTTCAAAGCTCTGAATTCAACAGACAAACGCGACTGATGATCATTAATCAGTTTCTCTAAGTATCAGTTCTGTAGCTGACATATAGCTCGAGTTAAGTACAGAAAACCGAGAACGCCTGTCAAGATGACTCGAATAATACAAATAGGTTTGCGGACCTAGCTCGGCTAGCAGACCGAGTTCACACCTCTGGATGCAACAGATGAACGCGGCTGATCATTCTGAATCGATAAGGTGTGCTTACCAGCTCTGTAGCTGTCCTGTATCTCGAGTTAAGTCCAATACACCGACAGCGCGTATCAAGATGACTCGAAACGGCCGATCCCGCCACAGTGCTTTTCGATAGTAATATTCACCCGATCGAGCTGACATCAAGATGGCGAGCGGGAATAAGATCGAATATCACGGGGAAAAAAAACGAATGTTCAAATTTTGAAAACATAATTGTCAACTGAGCAAAACTCATCAAAACTGGGCGCCGGCGGTAAACCGTCAACCTTCCTTACCGCCGGGGGACTCGTAGAACTTCCTGACAATATATAATGTGGAAAAAATGAAGAGAACGAATATGTTTTCAGCCCAGTCGATTTCAGACCTCTCGATGCAACAGGCAAACGCCCCCGATGCTTCTGGATTGTCTTCTTTGCGAGCTCTGGAGCTCTCCTACAGCCCGAGCTACGTGCGTAAATCGACAGCATTTCTCAAGATGACTCCCTAACAAAAAGAATAGTTTGGCAACCCAGCTCGAGTATCAAACCGAGTTCAGACCTCTATATGCGACGGGCGGACGCGTCTGATGTCTGCGAATCGACTCCTGTGATTACCAGCCCTGCAGCCGCCCTACAGCCCGAGTTAAGTGCAGGCAACCGACAGCACCTCTCAGGATGACTCGAACAATACAAGAGTTTCGCGGACCTAGTTCGGGCAGACCGAGTTCCGAGCTCTGGATTCGACAGGCGGACGCGCCTGATGTCTTCACTGTAGCCCCCCCCAGCCAGAGTTGAGTGCAGGAAACCGAGAGCACTTCTTAAGATGACTCAAACAATACGAATTGTCTCGCGATTCTAGATCGGGCAGCAGGCCGAGTTCAGAGCTATGGACTCAACAGACAAATCCGACTGATGATTCTGAATCGGTTTCTGTAAGTATCAACTCTGTAGCTGTCCTATAGATCGAGTTAGGTACAGAAAACCGAGAGCGTCTATCAAGATGACTCGAATAATACGAATAGGTTTGCGGACCTATCTCGGCTAGCAGACCGAGTTCAGACCTCTGGATTCAACAGGTGAACGCGCCTGATCATTCTGAATCGATTAGCTGTGCTTACCAGCTCTGTAGCTGTCCTAAAGCTCGAGTTATGTTCAGAAAACCGTCATCACGTGTCAAGATGACTTGAAACGGCCGATCCCGCCTGCCTGCTTTTTGGCAGTAAAAGGTACCCGATCGAGCTGAGATCAAGATGGCGAGCGGAAATAAGATCGAATATCATGGGAAAAATACTAGAGCTCTAACGAATGTTCAAATTTTGAGAACAAAATTTTCAACCGACCAAAAGTCACCAAAAGGTCCGTCGAGATTTTTCTGCCCAACTAGCTCTCCAGCGCCCCGGAATTACTCTTAAGCTTCCAGCAATAACTTGCTACGGGAAGCTCTACGAGTTAGTTCCGTCGAGATGTTTCTTGCCAACTAGCTCGCCAGTGCGTCCGAATTACTCTTACGCTTCCAGCTGCTAGCTTAGGGAAGCTCTACGAGTCACTGGCACCGGCGGTGAACCGTCAACCTGGTCACCGCCGGAAACCTCGTAGAGCTCCTTCCACGCGTGAGAATGCTCAGAGTGGAAGGAGAGAGCTTCTGGAGGCATTTCTTGAAAAATTGAACATTCATTTTCTTCATGTCGACATAAAGTTGGTTCCTCCAAGTGTTTTGATAGTAAAAGTGCGCCTACAGAGCTCATATTAAGACACAGAGGCCCTCACAGTCGTCTACAGGTGCGAAAAATCTGGTTTCTCAACATGAATTGTCAAATATCTTTCAAATCTTAGCAAAACCAACCCAAAGTTACCACATCTTCTTTTCTGGCCAGATCGACCAACTAGCTCCACCCCGCGCCGGAATTCCTCTAGCTCATCCTTAACGAAGAGCTCTACGAGGTACTATTCGTATCGTTCGGGTCATCTTGAGAGGCGTTGTCGGTTTTCGCACGCAACTCGGGCTGCAGGGGAGCTACAGACCTGATACACACAGAAACTGATTCGGAATTATGATGCGCATTTGTCTGTGCATCCAGAGGTCTGAACTGGGTTTGCTACTCGGGCTAGGTCCGCAAAACTGGGCGCCGGTGGTAAACCGTCAACCTTCCTTACCGCCGGGAGACTCGTAGAGATTCTGACAATATATAATGTCGAAGAAAAATTGCAGAGAACGAATAGTTTTTCAGCCCAAGCGATTTCAGACCTCTCGATGCAACAGCCGAACGCCCCCGATGCTTCTGGATTGTCTTCTGTACGAGCTCTGTAGCTCTCCTACGGCCCTTACGCGCGTAAAGCGACAGCATCTCTCAAGATAACTCGAACAAAGCGAATAGTTCGCAAATCCAGCTCGAGTATCAGACCGAGTTCAGACCGCGTCTGATGTCTCCTTGAATCGATTCCTGTGATTAGTAGCACTGTAGCCCCCCTACAGCCCGAGTTAAGTGCAGAAAACGATTCTACATCGGGCAGCAGACCGAGTTCAGAGCTCTGTAAGTATGAGCTCTGTGCATTTTCTATAGCTCGAGTTAAGTACAGAAAACAGAGAGCGCCTGTCAAGATGAATCGAATGATACGAATAGGTTTACGGACCTAGCTCGGCTAGCAGACCGAGTTCAGACATCTAGAAACAACAGACGAGCGCGCCTGATGATTATGAACCGATAAGGTGTGCTTACCAGCTCTCTTGCTGTCCTGTATCTCGAGTTAAGTCCAATAGACGGACAGCGCGTATCAAGATGAATCGAAACGGCCGATCCCGCCTGGACGCTTTTTGGCAGTAAAAGGTACCCGATCGAGCTGAGAGCAAGATGGCGAGCGGGAATAATATCGAATATCACGGGAACGAATACTAGAGCTCTCACTTATGGTTGAATTTCGAGAACAAAATTTTCAACCGACCAAAAAGTCAGCAGGTCCGTCGAGATTTTTCTTGCCAACTAGCTCTCCAGCGCCCCGGGACTGGCGCCGGCGGTAAACTGTCAACCTGGTCACCGCCGGGGACCTCGTAGAGCTCCTGCCACGCGTAAAACTGGGCGCCGGCGGTAAACCGTCAACCTTCCTCACCGCCGGGGGACTCGTAGAGCTTCCTGACAATATATAATGAAAACAAAATGCAGAGAACGAATAGTGTTTCAGCCCACGGAACGCCCCCGATGCTTCTGAATTGTCTTCTGTACGAGCTCTGTAGCTCTCCTACAGCCCGAGTTACGTGCGTAAATCGACAGCACCTCTGAAGATAACTCGAACAGTATGAATAGCTTGGCAAACCTGGCCCGAGTATCAGACCGAGTTCAGAGCTGGATTCGACAGGCGGACGCGCCTGATGTCTTCGAATCGATTCCTGTGATTACCAGCCCTGCAGCCGCGCTACAACCCGAGTTAAGTGCAGAAAACCGACAGCTCTCAGGATGACTCGAACAATACGAATAGTTTTGCGGACCTAGTTCGGGCAGCCGACCGAGATTCGAGCTCTGGATTCGACATGCGGACGCGCCTGATGTCTTCAAATCCATTCCTGTGCTTACCAGGTAGCCCCCCTACAGCCCGAGTTAAGTACAGAAAACCGACAGCACCTCTCAAGATGACTCGAAGAATACGAATAGTTTCGCGATTCTAGATCGGGCAGTAGACCGAGTTCAGAGCTCTGTATTCAACAAACAAACGCGACTGATTATTCCAAATCGGTTTCTGTAAGTATCAGCTCTGTAGCTGTCGCATAGCTCGAGTTGGGTACAAAAAACCGAGAGCGCCTGTCAAGGTGACTCGAATAATACGAATAGGTTTGCGGACCTAGCTCGGCTAGCAGACCGAGTTCAGACCTCTTGATGCAACAGGCAAACGCGCCTGATCATTCTGAATCGATAAGGTGTGCTTACCAGCTCTGTAGCTGTCCTGTATCTCGAGTTAAGTCCAATATATCGAGAGCGCGCAACCCGATCGAGCTCAGATCAAGATGGCGAGCAGGAATAAGATCGAATATCATGGGAAAAAATACTAGAGCTCAAACGAATTGTTAAATTTCGAGAACAACATTTTCAACCGAGCAAAATCAGCAAAAGTTCCGTCGAGATTTTTCTTGCCAACTAGCTCTCCAGCGATGATGAGATGAGATGATGAGATGACTACTTCATCGAGCTGTAGCCTGAGCAGATGCCAACAGTGCGAATGCGCATGCACGACACACACACAGAAAGCAAAGTACACAAACATATTAATTACATGCGTGAATTCGGCTCGACTTACTTTCGCTAGTATATACATGCACGTGGGAATGGGAGCCACGCCGCAGCAATCAACTTGCCATGGCTTCACGAACACGGCCGGAGGTTCTAGCAAGAATCATCCGCAGGGCCCGGCTAGCATTACGGCCAGACGGAATGTGAATGTACAAAAATATGAACACGAGCACGAAACACACAATCATACAATAAAAGCAAACAAGGAGGAAAGGGGAGGAAAGAGCAAGCAGCGCAAAACTTGAAGGATAGACGGAAGCATGGAGAGCAGTACGCCACCACACACGCGAACACACACGGAGCCCTCAAGCGGATGCTTAATCCGCACGTGGGTTATTGCAACGTGTCCATTTCTCTTGAGCAGCTGTCAACGCAACCCGGATGCAGGACAAGTACGGATGCTTAGAACAAACTCTGTCAACCGCACGCCGGAGAGCCTCCCAGGGATACTCGAGACACTTTAGCTCAAGCATGAGGCTCGCAATGTGTGGAAGGGGATCAACGTTCAAGCAACGGTCAACGCATTGTACAAGCAAGCCTTGCACGGAACCCACTTTTTCCGAGAGAGGCCTATTGCTGTGCCACGACTGGAACCGAGGGAACGGAGCACACACGACAGCAGCATGAAACAGATCACCGTTCTTGCTGTGGGGGGACAAAGACACATGAGGAGCAGTGCCAACATTGAACCCAACAAAGACAGCAGGATCCTCGACCTTCAGTTTCAAGCACTCATGTGTGCGTTTCTTACGGATCCGGCTATGGACCGCTTGGCTATAGATCCCCATAAGGCTTTCAATGAATTGGTCACTCAGAGCCCGGACATCCGGTGCAGACTGGTGCGCCTGATGCCAGAAACGTAGCACACCGAATATGTCATCAACCCACCGGGCAATCATCATAGTGACAAATTGGATACCATCGCAAGGAACGTGGGGTGGCAATCGCATACGTTCGAACTCCAGAAAACAACACACCATATTGCACACGCCAGGGGACAAATTGCTACCCTGCGTCATCCCCACAGTCGGCACAAACAGTCCCTTCCCGAAGTGTAAGAACCCACTGTCTAAATCAGCGTTCACAACGGGAACAATGTCATGCACGCGCAGAACATAATCGTCAGCAGAGACGACACGGCAATTGTGAGGCGACGGTTTAGGCATGTTAGCTCGTGCCAAATTACGGACATGACCCTTGAAGGCGCGAGTGAAACAATGTGGGGACTCGCGATGCCGAGGGGCGTACCTATAGAGCCGAGGGAGACGGATGAAACGACGACGAGAGCCATGGACTTCATACCAACGAGCAACCACCCAGGACAGGGCTTTACTGATGAGGTTGCGCGGAACATTATTGAAGAAATTATCGATGTCCCGCTTGAATGGCACGTAACTGGGAGTGAAGCCACGAGAACACTTGTCAACGCAATCAACACTAAAGTTGTGAAATTTGCTCACAACCTTCTCCGCAGCAGTCACAGATATAGACTCCGGGCACAGATTGGTGGTCATGAAATTCAGAGCACGGCAAGCAAGCGAGAAGTACGAACGCATGCAATGCTTAGCGTAAGACCCCAGAGGTCGGACTTTGAGGTGCAAGCTGGATGCTTTCGGCCACACTGGTGATGAGTGACATCACGTGGAAGAAGGCCTGTGTACGACAGCTTAGACTGCAACTCCGAGAAAGCATTGTGGATGGAATTCCAGCCAGGGAAAGAGCGACACACGTTGCCCTTACCAAGGAAAACCTCAAGAGCACGGAACTGCCAAGAACGAGGGCAGGAGATGGCAAGAGCAGATGGCATTTTGTCAACGGGGGAGACGACAGCAATACGACGAAGACGACGACTCCACTCCACCACATCAGATTGTAAAACGCCATACCCTCTGAAGGCGTCAGCTCGAGCAAACATTGCCCCGATTTCCTCGCAAGCATCAGACAAGTCAACACAAACATCCGGAACAACATGTGCGCATTTCGTGTGCAGAGTGTCAACAGCACGCAACAAACTATCGCGAAATTGAGCAAAACTCCAAACGCAAGCCCCCTCAGAATGGAAACCAGCCGGAATGCTGGATGAAATTGCCGCGTTCTGCAACAGGCAACAGACGTGTCCGTTCTGGGAACGGCCCACAGACAATTCATCACAGAGGGCATCACATGTGCATGGGAACTCACAAGTATCAAGTGATTTAGACCAAACCTTTGAATTCAAAAGCAAACTCCTCGGGGATGGTGCCTTCAATCGCTTGAACAACAAGTGCACAGACGTACCAACCGGAAGTTGAACGGATAATTGAGAACGGATGGCAGAAGCGAGAGCAGGACGAATGGGGGAATCCAGCAGAGAAGGGAGAAGCAGAGAACAAGAAACAAAAGAACGAGAACTCTTGCGGTCAATAATCTGGAACACTCTCTGGCGAGCCACGGCAAGGCTTGATCCGGACAGCGTCTTTGGCAGACGTTGCAACCACCAGGGCACGACGATGGGTTTGTTATCGCGCAGCCATTTAAGAACATGACTGCTGCTATTAGCTTTCCGTCGCATATCGCCCAATCTGAGAACCAAGGCAGACAAGGAAGATCGACGCATGGTTTCACAAACGGAACATTCAATTGAGGACGACGGGCATGAATGAACCGTTTTTCAAGCACGCGCAATTCAAAATCCGACGACGACGACAAACAAACGAGAGGGATGACACAAAACTAGCAACATCCAACGACCTCATTTTGTAATAAGCAGGGATTTGAGAACGAGGCCGGTCGCTGCAGATTACCCAAATGCTCACGCATGCGCACGTCCATCCCCCGATTCGTCTTGCCGACATACATAAAATTGTGATCTGTGGACAACCAGGCGCACACAACATGGGCGGTGAACAAGGGAGAGACACGATCGCAATACACAGCAGACGCAGAGCGAACAATGGCAGAGTAAACTTTCTGATGGTGGCGAAAGGAAGAGAGACCAAGCAGGCGGATGGTAGAGATGGAGTGCAGAAAGTTAAGAATGTCCAACATAGTGCTCATCTCCGACTTAGCAAGTGCAGTGGCCTTCTGACATGAAGAGAAACGCAACCCATACAACGCAAGAGACCGGTAACCTGTCTCCAAGCCTTCACTTGAACGTACCGGCAATGAACATTCAAATTGACATTTTTTATGATGACGCCTACAGAGCGGGCGCTTTCGACAGCCAGACGACGATCCCACGATTCGCATTCAAGCAAACGTCGTGCACGACGAACGTGTGGCAAAGCATACTTATCTTCCATCTCAGTCCAATCCCTCACGTTGATGCGCTGGCAGAAGCAAGGAGAAGAGGGGGGGGGGAAGCACATGCACGTGTCACCATTCATGCCAAGCTTGGAAAACACAGGTGCTATGTAATCGCGCGCGTGCATGCTAGTTTGCCATTCCGGCGAAAGGATTCATCGCAACGCTTCCTTTCCAAGAAATCACTCACGGACTCTGCCTGGGGGATCTGCAAGGTTTCGAGCACCGAACGAAATCCGACGACATAGTTATTCCACGTCTGCTACCCGAGCTAGGTCCGCAAAACTACTTGTATTATCCAAGTTCTCTTCGCAGGCGCTGTCGATCTTCTGTACTTAACTGAAGCTGTAGCAGAGTTGCAGAGCTGGTACGCACAGACACCGATCCAGAATCATCAGTGGCGTTCGGCTGAAGCGAGCTCTGACCACAGTCTGCTACCCGAGCTAGGTCTGCAAAACTATTCGTATGGGACCGATTTTTTGTGAGACTGATGGTGATTTTTCCCACTAAACTCGAGCTGCAGATGAGCTTGAGAGCTCTTTCGCACAGAAATCTTGAAGGAAACCCCCTTAATGTGCACCGGGCAGCCCCGCACGAGAAAAGAGCTCCACGAGGCTCCCGGTGGTAACCTGGTTGACGGTTTACCGCCGGCTCCTAGTTCGCCGACCCGACGTTAAGAGACAATGTGACGACTTGGGGTCGGTTGTTTGATCTTTGTGCAAAATTTGAAAATTCGTTTTGAGAACCGGTAATTTTCCCACCTGTAGCAGATCATGCCGCCAGTTAAACTCTCAGGTCCGTAGCTGCAATATTACTATCAAAACACTTGCTGGAACCGTCGGCGTTTCGAGTTATTTGGACGCACGTGAACGGTTTCCTGTACTTATCCCGAGATTCTACAGAGCTGATACTTACAGAAACCGATCCAGAATCATCAGGCGCGTTCGTCTGTTCCATCGAGAGGTCTGAAATCGTTCTGCTACGCGAAACTATTCGTATTAGTTATTTTGACGAGTGCTCTCGGTTTTCCCAAACTGAAGATTTAGGAGAGCTACAGAGCTGGTTCGCATGTAGACCGGTCCAGTATCACCCGGCGCGTGCTTTTCTCGCATCGAGAGGTTCGAACTCGGTCTGGCACTCGAGCTAGGCGACATTGCTCTTCGTATTTCTCAAGTTATCTGTGGATGCGCTGTTGGTTTTATACACTGAACTCGAGCTGTAGGTGAGCTGGCGAGCTGATACGTAGAGCAGCGCCGCGCGAGAAAAGAGCTCTACCAGGCTCCTGGCGGTAACCTGGTTGACGGTTTACTGCCGGCTCCCAGTAATTCCGGGCGCTGGAGAGCTAGCTGGCAAGAAAAATCTCGACAGACCTTTTGCTGACTTTTGGTCGGTTGAAAATTTTGTTCTCGAAATTCAACCATTCGTTTGAGCTCTATTATTTTTCCCCCATGATATTCGATCTCATTCCTGCTCGCCATCTCGATCTCAGCTCGATCGGGTACCTTTTACTGCTAAAAAGCAGGCAGGCGGGATCGGTCGTTTCAAGTCATCTTGACACGCGATGACGGTTTTCTGAACATAACTCGAGCTTTAGGACAGCTACAGAGCTGCTAAGTACAGCTAACCGATTCAGAATGATCAGGCGCGTTTGCCTGCTGAATGTAAAGGTCTGAACTCGGTCTGCTAGCCGAGCTAGGTCCGGAAACCTACTCATATTATTCGAGTCATCTTGACTGGAAGCCGGCGGTAAACTGTCAACCAGGTTACCGCCGGGACCCTCGTAGAGCTCTGAATAGACCACGGTTCCGAGAGAACAGCAGGAAAACGCTTCTCAATACCAGCTTAAAGAATAAGAAATGTTGTTCTCGGTCGTAGAGAATGTTGGTTCCCCCCGTCTTTTGATCGAAATAATGCAGCTAGGACCCTGAGGACTGCACCATCGAAAGCGTCATGATTGACTGCATAGGGTAAAATTCGAATTTGCAAAACGACTTTCAAAATCTCTCGCCATCTTCGGAAAACCGACCCGAGGTCACCACTGGGCGCCGGCGGTAAACCGTCAACCTTTGTTACCGCCGGGGGACTCGTAGAGCTTCCTGATCACACATAATGTTAAAAAGTTGTAGAGAACGAATAGTTTCTCAGCCCCAGCGATTTCAGACCTCTCGATGCAACAGCCGAACGCCTCTCATACTTCTGGATCGTTTTCTGTGCGTACCAGCTCGTAGCTCTTACAGCCCGAGTTCAATGCAGAAGAGGGACGAAATCTGCCAATGTAACTTGAAGAATGCGAATAGTTTTGCGGAGCTAGTCCGAGAGGCAAACCCAGTTCAGACCTCTGGATGCAACAGACGAGCGCGCAGAATGATTTCGAATCAGTTTCTGTGAGTATCAGCTGTGTAGCTCTCCTACAGCCCGAGTTACGTGCGAAAATCGACAGCACCTGTCAAGATAACTCGAACAATACGAATTGGTTTGCGAACCTAGCTCGAATAGCAAACCGAGTTCAGACCTCTGAATGCGACAGGCGGACGCGCCTGATGTCCGAATCGATTCCTGTGATTATGCCCCCTGCAGCCCCCCTACAGACCGAGTTAAGTGCAGAAAACCGACAGCACCTCCCAAGATGACTCGACCAATACGAATAGTTTCGCGAACCTAGCTCGAGTAGCAGACCGAGTTCAGACCTCTAAATGCGACAAGCGAACGCGCCTGATGTCTCCGAATCGAGTCCTGTGATTATGAGCCCTGTAGCCCCCCTACAGCCCGAGTGAGTGCAGAAAACCGACAGCACCTCTCAAGATGACTCGAACAATACGAATAGTTCGCGACCTAGCTCGGGCAGCAGACCAAGTTCAGAGCTCTGAATTAACAGACAAACGCGCCCGATGATTCTGAATCGGTTTCTGTAAGTATCAGCTCTGTAGCTGTGCTACAGCTCGAGTTAAGTATAAAAACCGACAACGTCTGTCAAGATGACTCGAATGATACGAACAGGTTTGCGGACCTAGCTCAGCTAGCAGACCGAGTTCAGACCTCTGGATGCGACAGACGAACGCGCCTGATCATTCTGAATCGATAAGGTGTGCTTACCAGCTCTGTAGCTGTCCTGTATCTCGAGTTGAGTCCAATATACCGACAGCGCGTATCAAGATGACTCGAAACGGCCGATCCCGCCACAGTGATTTCGCTTTTTAGCAGTAACATGTACCCGATCGAGCTGAGATCAAGATGGCAAGCGGAAATAAGATCGAATAACGGGAAAAAATACTAGAGCTCAAACGAATGTTCAAATTCTGAGAACATAATTTTCAACTGAGCAAAAGTCATCAAAAGTTCCGTCGAGATTTTTCGAGCCAACTAGCCCGCCAATGCGTCCGAACTGGGCGCCGGCGGTAAACCGTCAACCTTTCTTACCGCCGGGGGACTCGTAGAGCTTCCTGACAATATATAATGTCGGAAAGAATTGCAGAGAACGTATAGTTTTCAGCCCAAGCAATTTGAGACTTCTCGATGCAACAGCCCAACGCCCCTGATGCTTCTGGATTGCCTTCTGTACGAGCTCTGTAGATCTCCTACAGCTCGAGTTACGTGCGTGGATCGACAGCACATCTCAAGATGACTCGAACAATAGGAATAGTTGGCAAACCTAGCTCGAGTATCAGACCGAGTTCAGACCTCTGAATGCGACAGACGAACGCGTCTGATGTCTCTGAATCGATTCCTGTCATTACCAGCCCTGCAGCGCCCTACAGCCTCAGTTAAGTGCAGAAAACCGGCAGCATCCCTCAGGATGACTCCAACAGTACGAATAGTTTCACAGGTGGACGCGCCTGATGTCTCCGAATCGATTCATGTGACTACCAGCACTGTAGTCCCCATACAGCCCAAGTTAAGTACAGAAAACCGAGAGCACCTCTCAAGATGACTCGAACAATCCAAATAGTTTCCCGATTCTAGAGCGGGCAGCAGACCGAGTTCAGAGCTCTGGATTCAACAGACAAGCGCGACTGATGACTCTGAACTACTTTCTGTAAGTATCAGCTCTGTAGCTGTCATGTAGCTCGAGTTAAGTACAGAAACCGAGAGCGCCTGTCAAGATGACTCGAATAATACCAACAGGTTTGCGGACCTAGCTCGGCTAGCAGACCGAGTTCAGAGCTCTGGATGCAACAGACGAACGCGCCTGATCATTCTCAATCGATAAGGTGTGCTTACCAGCTCTGTAGCTGTCCTCTATCTCGAGTTAAGTGCAATATACCGACAGCGCGAATAAAGATCACTCAAAAAGGCCGATCCCGCCTGGACGCTTTTTGGCAGTAAAAGGTACCCGATCGAGCTGAGATCAAGACGGCGAGCGGGAATAAGATCGAATATCACGGGAAAAAATACTAAAGCTCTAACGAATGGTTGAATTTCGAGAAGAAAACTTTCTACCGACCAAAAGTCAGCAAAAGGTCCGTCGAGATTTTTCTTGCCAACTGGCGCCGGCGGTGAACCGTCAACCTGGTCACCGCCGGGAACCTCGTAGAGCTCCTTGCACCCCAAAGAGTGCTCAGCATCAAAAGAGATGGCTTCTCGAAGCATTTCTCGAAAAAGAGAAAACATGATTTTTTTCAGGTCGACATAAAAGTGGTTTAGCCATGTGTTTTGATAGTAAAAGTGCACCTAGAGAGCTCATATTAAGACGCAGAGGCCCTCACGTTCACAGGTGCGAAAAATCTGCTTTCTCAAACAAATGGTCAAATATCTTTCAAATATTCGCGAAATCACCCAAAAGTTGTCACATTGTCCGCCCCGGCCGGGTGGGCCAACTGGGCGCCGGCGGTAAACCGTCAACCTTTGTTACCGCCGGGAGACTCGTAGAGCTTCCTGACAACATATAATGTCTAAAAAAATATACAGAAAAAAAAGTTTTTCAGCCCAAACAATTTCAGACCTCTCGATGCAACAGCCAAACGCCCCCGATGCTTCTCGATTGTCTTCTGTACGAGCTCTGTAGCTCTCCTACAGCCGAGTTACTTGCGTGAATCGACAGCACCTCTCAGAATGACTCTAACAAAAGGAATAGTTTCGCAACCCTAGCTCGAGTATCAGACCGAGTTCAGACCTCTCAATGCAATAGTGGGACGCGTCTGATGTCCCCGAATCGATTCCTGTGATTACCAGCCCTGCAGCCACCCTACAGCCCGAGTTAAGTGTAGAAAACCGACAGCGACTCTCAAGATGACTCGCACAATACGAACAGTTTCGCGGACCTAGCTCGGGCAGCAGACCGAGTTCCGAGCTCTGGATTCGACAGGCGGACGCGTCTGATGTCTGCGAATCGAACCCTGAGATCACCAGCCCTATAGTTCCCCCAGCCTGAGTTAAGTACAGAAAACCGACAGCGACTCTCAAGATGACTCGAACAATACAAATAGTTTCACTCTCAAGATGACTCGAACAATACAAATATCATGTCTCCAAATCGATTTCAGTGATTACCAGCCACGCAAGTTAAGTGCACAGAACCGACAGCGACCTCAAGATGACTCGAACAATACGAATAGTTTCGCGATTCTAGATTGGACAGCAGACCGAGTTCAGAGCTCTGCATTCAACAGACAACGACCACTGATGATTCTGGATCAGATTCGGTACGTGAAAGCTCTGTAGCTGCCCTGTAGCTCGAGTTAAGACAGAAAACCGAGAGCGTCTGTCAAGATGACTCGAATAATACGAATAGATTTGCGGACATAGCTCGGCTAGTAGACCGAGTTCACACCTCTCAGCTCAACAGACGAATGCGCCGCATCATTCCGGATCGATTAGATGTGCTTACCTTACCAGCTCTGTAGCTGTCCTGAAGCTCGAGTTATCTTGAGAAAACCGTGACAAGATGACTCGAAACGGGCGATCCCGCCCGTGTGCTTTTTGGAAGTAAAAGGTACCCGATCGAGCTGAGATCAAGATGGCGAGCGGGAATAGGATCGAATATAATGAGAAAAAAAACTGGGCGCCGGCGGTAAACCGTCAACCTTCGTTACCGCCGGGGGACTCGTAGAGCTTCCTGACAACATGTAATGTCGAAGAAAATTACACTGATAAATAGTTTTTCCGCCCAAACAATTTCAGACCTCTCCGATGTAACAGCCGAACGCCCCCGATGCTTCTGGATTGTCTTCTGCACGAGCTCTGTAGCTCTCCTACAGCCCGAGTTACGTGCGTAAATCGACAGCACCTCTCAATAGGACTCGAACAATACGAATAGTTTGGCAAACCTAGCTCGAGTCAGACCTCTCCATGCAACAGGCGGACGCGTCTGATGTCTCTGAATCGATCCCTGTGATTACCAGCCCTGCAGCCCCCTACAGCCCGAGTCAAGTGTAGGAAACCGACAGCACCTCAGGATGGCTCGAACAATAATAGTTTCGCGGACTCGGCAGCAGACAGAGTTCCGAGCTCTGGATTCGAAAGGCGGACGCACCTGATGTCTCCGAATCGATTCCAGCGATTACCAGCCATCCAGCCCCCCACAGCCCGAGTTCAGTGCAGAGAACCGACAGCATCTCTCAAGATGACTCGAACAATACGAATAGTTTCGCGATTCTAGATCGGGAAGCAGACCGAGTTCAGAGCTCTGGATTCAACAGACAAACGCAATTGATGATTCTGAATCGGTTTCTGTACGTACCAGCTCTATATCTGTCCAGTAGCTCGAGTGAATTACAGAAAACCGAGAGCGTCGGTCAAGATGACTCGAATAATACGAATAAGTTTGCGGACCTAGCTCGGCTAGCAGACCGAGTTCAGACCTCTGCGTTCAACAGACGAACGTGTCTGATCATTCTGGATCGATTAGCTCTGCTTACCAGCTCTGTAACTGTCCTAAAGCTCGAGTTATCTTGAGAAAACCGACAGCGCGAATCGGATGACTCGAAACGGCGGATCCCGCCGCAGTGCTTTTTGGCAGTCAAAGGTACCCGATCGAGCTGAGATCAAGATGGCGAGCGGGAATAAGATCGAATATCACGGTAAAAATACTAGAGCTCTAACGAATAGTTGAATTTTGAGAACAAAATTTGAACTGAGCAAAAGTGTCAAAACGTCTGTCGAGATTTTTCTTGCCAACTAGCTCTCCAGCGCCCCGGAATTACTATTAAGCTTCCGGCAATAATTTGCTTAGGGAAGCTCTACGAGTTACTAGAGCTCTAACGAATGGTTGAATTTTGATAACAAAATTTTGAACCGACCAAAAGTCAGCAAAAGTTCCGTCGAGAATTTCCTTACCAACTAGCTCTCCAGCCTCAGAATTACTCTTAAGCTTCCAGCAACAACTTGCTAAGGGAAGCTCTACGAGTAACTAGCTCCTACCCGCGCCGGAATTGCTCTAGCTCATCGATGTGGAAGAGCTCTACGAAGAACTTGGCAGCCTCCACTGGCGCAGGCGGCGAACCGTCAACCCGGGCACCACCAGGAATCTCGTAGAACTCCTTGCACTAAGAGTGCTCAGATTTCAAGCAGACAGCTTCTCAGAGCATTTGTAGAAAGGCGTAAATTTGCATTTCTCGTGTTAACGTGACGTCGGTTCCTGCAAATGTTTGGATAGTAAAACTGTCTCGAAAGAGCTCGCATAAGAAAGTTGAGATACTAATGCTCGGAGTAAAATCTTTCTCAAAATCAATTCTCAAATATCTTTCAAATTTTTGCAAAACAGACCGAAAGTTATCACTTGGTAGCGTCCACTTGGTAGCGTCCAAAACTGGCGCCGGCGGTGAACCGTCAACCTGGTCACCGCCGGGAACCTCGTAGAGCTCCTAGCACGCGTGAGTGCTCAGCATCAAAAGAGAGGGCTTCTGGAAGCATTTCTCGAAAAAGAGAAATCGCGATTTTTGTTCAAGTCGACACAAAGTTGGTTCCCCCAAGTGTTTTGATAGTAAAAGTGCATCTAGAGAGTTCATACTAAAACGCTGAGACCCTCATAACCTTCTACAGGTGCGAAAAATCTGCTTTCTCAAAATAAATGGTCAAATATTCTTCAAATATTCGCAAAACCACCCAAAACTGGGCGCCGGCGGTAAACCGTCAACCTTGGTTACCGCTGGAAGACTCGTAGAGCTTCCTAGCTCGACTTAAGTTGAGAAAACCGACAGTACCTGCCAACATTCCGACTCATAGTAAATATTGTTTGGCCTCTGAATGCGACAGGTGGACGCGTCTGATGTCTGCGAATCGACTCCAATCATTACCAGCCATGCAGCCCCCCTAGAGCACGAGTTAAGTGCAGGAAACCGACAGCACCTCTCAGGATGACTCGAACAATACAGTAGTTTCGCACACCTAATTCGGGCAGCAGACCGAGTTCCGAGCTTTGGATTCGACAGACGGACGCGCCTGATGTCTTCCAATCGATTCCTGTGACCACCAGCACTGTAGCCCCCCTCAGCGCAAGTTCAGTGAAGAAAACCAAGAGCACTTCTCAAGATGACTCGACCAATACGAATAGTTTCGTGATTCTAGATCGGGCAACAGACCGAGTTCAGAGCTCTGGATTCGACAGACAAACGCAACTGATGATTCTGAATCGGTTTCTGTGGATAGCAGCTCTGTAGCTGTCCTACAGCTCGAGTTAAGTACAGAAAACCGAGAGTTCCTGTCAGGATGACTCGAATAATACGAATAGGTTTGCAGACGTAGCTCGGCTAACAGACGGAGTTCAGACCTCTAGATTGAACAGGCGAACGCGCCTAATCATTCTACATCGATTAGCTGTGCTTACCCGGTTGACAGTTTACCGCCGGCTTCCAGTCAAGATGACTCGAATAATATGAATAGGTTTCCGGTCCTAGCTCGGCTAGCAGACCGAGTTCAGACCTTCACATTCAGCAGGCAAACGCGCCTGATCATTCTGAATCGGTTAGCTGTACTTAGCAGCTCTGTAGCTGTCCTAAAGCTCGAGCTATGTTCAGAAAACCGTCAGCGCGTATCGAGATGACTGAAAACGGCCGATCCCGCCACAGTGCTGTTCGATAGTAATATTCACCCGATCGAGCTGAGATCAACATGGCGAGCGGGAATAAGATCGGACATCACGGTAAAAATTACTAGAGCTCCAACGAATGTTCAAATTTTCAGAAAAAAATTTTCAACCGACCAAAAGTCACCAAAAGTTCCGTCGAGATGTTTCTTGCCACCTGGGAATTCATTGGCAGACGTCAAAAAACCCACTACAGATGCGAAAAATACCGGTTCTGAAAACGAAGTGGCGCCGGCGGTGAACCGTCAACCTGGTCACCGTCAGGAACCTCGTAGAGCTCCTCTCACTAGTAAGAGTGCAGAGAATCGACACATAATCAAAAAATGGAGTTTTTTTTCGAAAATCTTGAATTTCGATTTCTTCGATGTTCATATTCGCCCAGTTCCCGGAAGTCAACTCATGCAAAAATGCATCGAGAGCTGAGCTGCTGTCAGAGAGGAGTTCATATGCCAATGTTCGGCGTAAAAATTTGCTTTTTCAAATAAATGGCCAAATATCTTTTACATTTTCGCAAAACCCCCCAAAAGCTGTCACATTGTCCGTCTCGGCCGGCTGGGCCAACTAGCTCCACCCCGCGCCGAAATTTCCCTTGCTCATCGATGCCGAAGAGCTCAACGAGGTATGGTAGCGCCCAAAACCCGGAGAGCAAAGAGATCTTTTGGGGACGGGAAATCTTTCCTGGAGGGCTCTGGAAGGCCCCCCTTCAGCGCTGCCGAGGCGCTGGCAGAAACGCTTCCGTGCGCGCCTGCACGCGCGCGGGCACGCGTGGAAGCTTGCCGGAAGCTCTCCCGGACACTGGGCGCCGGCGGTAAACCGTCAACCTTTGTTAGACTCGTAGAGCTTCCTGACTGAATTCAGACCTCTGAATGCGACAGGCGGACGCGTCTGATGTCTCCGAATCGATTCCTGTCGAGTGCAGGAAACCGAGAGCAACGCTCAGGATGACTCGAACAATGCGAATAGCTTTGCGGACCTAGCTCGGGCAGCAGACCGAGTTTCGAGCTCTGGATTCGACAAAGAGACGCGCCTGATGTCTGCAAACCGAAACCTGTGACCACCAACCCTGCAGCCCCCCCACAGCTCGAGTTCAGTGCAGAAAACTGAGAGCGGAAAAAATACTAGAGCTCTAACGAATGGTTGAAACTCGAGAACAAAATTTTCACTGAGCAAAAGTCACCGAAAGTTCCGTCGAGCTCTCGAATCGACCAACGAACGCGCCTGATGTGTGGAAATCGATTTCTATGACCCGCAGCACTGTAGCCCTCCCCCAGCACGAGTTGAGTGCAGAAAATTGAGAGCACTTTTCACGATGATTCGGACAATACGAATAGTTTCGCGAACCTAGCTCGGGCAGCAGGCCGAGTTCAGAGCTCTCGATTCAACAGACACGCGCGCCCGATAATTCCCAATCGATTTCTGTGACTATAGGCTCTGCAGCTGCCCTACAGCTCGAGTTAAGTACAGAAAACCGAGAGCGTTTGTCAAGATGACTCGAATAATACGAATAGATTTGCGGACCTAGCTCGGCTAGCAGACCGAGTTCTGACCTCTGGAGTCGAGAGGCGAACGCACCTGATGATTCTGAATGCGATGGATGTGCTTACCAGCTCTGTAGCTGCCCTGCAGCTCGAATTAAGTACAAAATACCCACCATGCGTATCAAGATGACTCGAATAATACGAATAGGTTTGCGGACCAAGCTCGGCTAGCAGACCGAGTTTAGACCTATGGATTCAACAGGCGAACGCGCCTGATGATTCTGAGTGCGATAGGTGTGCTTACCAGCACTGTAGCTGCCCTACAGCTCGAGTTAAGTAGAAAATACCGACAACGCGTATCAAGTTGACTCGAATAATACGAATAGGTTTGCGGACCAAGCTCGGCTAGCAGACCGAGTTCAGAGCTATGGATTCAACAGGCGAACGCGCCTGATGATTCTGAGTGCGATAGCTGTGCTTACCAGCACTGTAGCTGCCCTACAGCTCGAGTTAAGTAGAAAATACCGACAGCGCGTATCAAGATGACTCGAAACGGCCGATCCCGCCAGTGTGCTTTTTGGCTTAAAAGTTACCCGATCGAGCTGAGATCAAGATGGCGAGCGGGAATAAGATCGAATATCACGGGAAAAAATACTAGAGCTCTAACGAATTGTTGAATTTCGAGAACAAAATTTTCAACCGACCAAAAGTTCACCAAAAGTTCCGTTCTTTTTTCGAGCCAACTAGCTCTCCAGCGCGCCGGAATTACTCTTAAGCTTCCAGCAACTAGCTTGGGGAAGCTCTACGAGTCACGTTTCGGTAACCGGAGGCGCTGCGAGGCCTGTGGAGCGATGGAAAAGAGCTCCTGGCGGGCACCACCACTGTTCGGTTTCTAATCTTAAACCCTTTAGCTCTCAGCGAGCTCTCCGGGAATGTTTACTGGTAGCGTCCAAAACCCGGAGAGCAAAGAGAACACACGGGAGAACTTGTAAGCGTCCAAAACTGGGATCGGCGGTAAACCGTCAACCATGTTACCGCCGGGACCCTCGTAGAGCTCTGAACAGACAAGTGAGATCCGAGATAACAACAGAAAAACGCTTCTCAATACCAGCTTCAAAAATACTTATTGTCGGTTGTACAGAATACTGATTCCCCGCAGTCTTTTCATAGATATAATGTAGCTAGAACCCTAAGGATTACACCATTGAAAGCGCCATGATTCACTGCATAGAATAAAAGTTCTAATTTGCAAAACAAATTTCAAAATCTCTCGCCATCTTCGAAAAACCGACCCCAGGTCACCACATTGTCCGCCCGGGCCGGGTTGGCCAACTAGCTGCACCCCGCGCCGGAACTGGCGCCGGCGGTAAACCGTCAACCTGGTTACCGCCGGGGACCTCGTAGAGCTCCTCGCACCCTCGAGAGGTGCTCGGAAAAAAAGCAGAGAGCTTCAGATATGATCTTCTTAGACATTTCAAACAAGGTATTTCCCATGTCCCCATCCGACCCTGAAAGTGTTCGGCGCGAGGTCGAGAAACCGAGTAGCGAAGATGCATTCACACATACAAGCACACGCACACACGAGCACAAACGAGCACACACACACAACAGACACGCAACACACCTAAAAACACAGACATACAGAGAAACATGAAACCACGCGTAGGACAGCATGCGAACACACACACACACATACACACTCACGCACACACAGACACGCACGCACGCGCGCGTTCACACATAATCATATATATATATATACATACATACATACATACATACATACAAACAGGCGCACACACCCCTACACACGAGCCGCCCACGCGCGCCTCGCCCCCCGCCCTCTCCGCCGGCGCTCCGGAGGGGGGAGGCGCTGCGCCATTCTGGGACCGGCCCTCCCCCCACTCCACCCACTCCGCCCCCGCGGTGCGCCCGAGGCAGGGGAGAGAGAGAAGGGGGGGGGGGCGCGCGGACCACGGCGCCACCGAGGGCGCGCGCGCGCACACGCACGCGCACGCACGCACACAGAATCACACGAGCACAGACACAAACACACATCCACACGCGCGCGCACACTCATCCACGCGCGCCCATTCATGCGCGCGCACCCCACACGCACGCCCATACCCACGTACACACACAGACGCACGCACACACACACACACACACACACACACGCACACATACCAGACACACGCGCACCCACTCATACAAACATAAACACACGCAAACGGAAAAGCACACACACACACGCACGAACACACAGGCACACGCGCACACACACACACACACGCACCAGACACACACACACACGCACCAGACACACGAACGCAATCGCGAACACCCACAGAAAACACGCACTGAGAACAGAGACAGTCACACAAGCAAACGCACACACACACACACGCACAAACGAACACACTTACAACCACACCCACGTCACACGAACGAACACTTACAAACACACGCACGAACCCCCCCCCGACCTCCTCCCGGCGCTCCGGAGGGGGGAGGCACCGCCCCATCTTGGGGCCGGCCCTCCCCCCACTCAAACCACTCCGCCCTCGCGGGGCGCTGGAGGAAGGGGGAGGGGGGGCGCGGGGTTGCGAGCGCCGCGCGCGCACACACACACGCACTGACACACACACGCACACACACGCATACACACGCGCACAGACAGACAGACAGACAGACAGACAGACAGACAGACAGACAGACAGACAGACAAGACGGACAGACAGACAGACCAGACAGACAGACAGAGAGACAGACAGACAGACAGACAGACAGACAGACAGACAGACAGAGACAGACAGACAGACAGACACACACACACGCACAGACAGCAGACACACAGACAGACAGACAGACAGACAGACAGACAGACAGACACACACAGGCATACAGACACACAGACACACAGACACACAGACACACAGACACACGGACACACAGACACACAGGCAACCAGACACACAGACACACAGACACACAGACACACAGACACACAGACACACAGACAGACAGACACACACACAGACAGACACACACACAGACACACAAACACAGAGACCCACAGACACACAGACACACAGACACACAGACACACGGACACACGCCACAACACACACACACACACCCCACACACACACACACAGCACAGACAGACACACAACACACAGAGACAAAGACACCAGACACACAGACACACCCAAACACAAAGACACACAGACACACAGCACACGGACAATAGACACAGACACACAGACACACAGACACACAGAAACACAGACACGTAGACACACAGACACACAGACATACAGACGACACAACAAATACACAGACACACAGGCACACAGACACTCAAGCACACAGACACACAGAGCACCAGATTCACAGCCACACAGACACACAGACACACAGACACACGACACACAGACACTCAGACACACAGACACGCAGACACGCAGACACACCAACACACAGACACGCAGACACAAGCACACACAGACACGCAGGCACAAAGGCACACAGGCACACAGACACACAGACACCCAGACAGACAGACACACAGACACACAGACAAACAAATACACAGACACACTGACACACTGACACACTGACACACAGACGCACAAAAACACGGACACACAGACACACAGACACATAGACACACAGATACATAGACACACAGACACACTGACTGGCAGACAGAGCCCCCCCCCACCCACCCACCACACCCCCTTCCGGCGCTCCGGAGGGGGGAGGCACCGCCCCATTTTGGGGCCGGCCCTCCCTCCACTCCAACCACTCCGCCCTCGCGGAGCACCCGAGAAAGGGGAAGGGCGGGGGGGGGCCAGCACGGGGCTGCCAGCGCCGCGCGCGCACGCACACACACACACACACACACACACTGACACACACACACGCACGCATACACACACACAAACGCAAATACACGCGCACAGACACACATACAGACAGACAAACACACAGACGCACAGAAAGACAACACAGACAGATCCACAGGCAGACAGACACACAGACACACACACAGACAGACACGCAGACACACGGACACACAGACACGCAGACACAAGGATACACAGACACACAGCCAACCAGTCACACAGACACACAGACATCCAGACACGCAAAAACTCAGACACACAAACACGCGGACACACAAACACACAGCCATGCAGACACACAGACACGGACACACGGACACAAATGACACACGGACATACAGACACACAAACCCAGACACACAGACACACAGACACACAGAAACACAGACACACATACACACAGACACACGGACACACAGACACACAAACACACAGACACACAGGCACACAGACACACGGACACACGGAACACAGACACCAACACACAGACACACAGACACACCAACACAAAAACACACAGACACACAGACACACAGACACACAGACACACAGACACACAGACACACAGACACACAGACACACAGACACACGGACACGCAGTCACGCAGACACACAACCACACGGACACACACACGGACACACAGACACGCAACACACAGACACACAGACACAGAAACAACCAGACACACAGATGCACAGACACACAGACACACAGACACACAGACACGCGGACACACTGACAGACTGACACCCAGACACCAAGACACACAGACACACAGACACATAGACACACAGACACACTGACACACTGACACACTGACACACTGACACACTGACACACAGAAACACAGCCACACTGACACACGGACACACGGACACACAGACACACAGACACATGCACACATAGGCCGCCAGACACACAGATACACAGACACAAAAACACACGGACACAAAGACAGACAAACAAACACGCACACAGAGGAACAGGGACACATTGACACACAGACACACAGACACACAGACACAGAGACCCACAGACCCACAGACACACAGACGCACAGACAAGCGGACACTCAGACACACAGACACACAGACACACAGAAACACAGACACACAGAAAGACAGAAAGACAGAAACACAGGCACACAGGAACACAGACACACAGACACACTGACACACTGACACACAGACACACAGACACACAGACACACAGACACGCAGACACACAGACACACAGACATAAAGACACACAATTTCAAAGACACACAGACACACAGACACTCAAGCACACTGACACACAGATGCACAGACACACAGACACACGGACACTCAGACACACAGACACACAGAAACACAGACACACAGACACACAGGCACACGCATACACGCACACAGACACACAGACACAAGGACACACCGACACGCAGGCAAAAAGGCACACAGGCACACAGACACACACAGACAGACACACAGACACACACAAACGGATACACCGATACACTGACACACTGACACACAGACACACAGACGCAAAAAAAGAAACAGACACACAGACACACAGACACACAGACACACAGAAATAGGGACACCCAGACACACAGACACACAGACACACAGACACACAGAGACACAGACACATTTGACACACTGACACACTGACACACAGAAACAAAGACACGCAGACACACAGGGACACAAACACACAGACACACAGACTCACAGACACACAGACACACAGACAAGGCAACACAAACACACAGACACACAGGAAGACACGCAGACAGAAACACAGGCACACATACAAACAGACACACAGACACACTGACTCACAGACACACAGACACACAGACACACAGACACACAGACACACAGACACACATACAGACAGACAGACAGACAGACAGACATAGACACACAGACACAAAGACCCACAGATACACAAGCACACAGACACACAGACACACGGACACACGGACACACGGACACACACACACACACAGACAGACAGACATACGGCCATACAGACACAAAAGACACACGGACACACAGACACACAGACACACAGACACGGACACACAGGCACACAGACACACAGACACACAGACACACAGACACACAGACACACAGACACACAGACACACAGACACACGGACACATAGACACACAGACACACAGACACACAGATAAACAGACACACAGAAACACAGACACGGAGACACACAGACACACAGCCATACAGACACACAAATACACAGACACACAGACACACAGACACTCAAGCACACAGACACACAGACACTCAAGCACACAGACACACAGAAACACAGACACATAGACACACGGACACACAGACACGCAGACACGCGGCTACGAAGGACACACAGACACGCAGGCACAAAGGCACACAGGCACACAGACACACAAACACCCAGACAGACAGACACACAGACACACAGACAAACAGATACACAGACACACTGACACACTGACACACAGACACACAGACGCACAAAAACACAGACACACAGATACACAGACACACAGACACACAGACAGGCAGACAGAGCCCCCCCACCCACCACACCCCCTTCCAGCGCTCCGGAGGGGGGAGGCGCCGCCCCATTTTGGGGCCGGCCCTCCCTCCACTCCAACCACTCCGCCCTCGCGGAGCGCCCGGAAGGGGGGGGGGGGGGCGGCAGCGCGGGGCTGCCAGCGCCGCGCGCGCACACACTCACACACTGACACGCACACACGCACGCGCACACACACACACGCAAATTCACGCGCACAAACAGACAGACAGACACACACACACACACAGACGCACAGAAAGACAGACACACAGACAGATCCACAAACAGAGAGACACACAGACACGCAGACACACACACACAAAGACACGCAGACACAAGGATACACAGACACACAGACAACCAGTCACACAGACACACAGAGACCCAGACACGCAGACACTCAGACACACAGACACACGAACACACAAACACACAGACATACAAACACACAGACACGAGCACACGGACACAAGGACACAAAAGACACGGGCATACAGACACACAGACAAACAGACACAGAGACACACAGACACACAGACACACAGGCACACAGACACGAAGACACACAGACACACATACACACAGACACGCGAACTCACAGACACACAGAAACACGGACACACAAACACACAAACACTCAGACACACAGACACACGGACACACGAACACACAGACACCAACACACAGACACACAGACACACCAACACAAAAACACACAGGACACACAGACATTCAGACACACAGACACACAGAGACACATACACACAGACACACAGACACATGGTTACACGGACACGCTGACACACAGACACACAGACACACACACGGACCCACAGACACGCAGACACACAGACACAGAGACATACAGACACACAAATACAAGGATAAACAGACATAGACACACAGACACACTGGCACTCTGACACAGTGACACACAGACACACAGAAACACAGACACACAGACACACTGACACACGGACACACAGACACACAGGCAATCAGACATACAGACACACCGACAGACAGACAGACAGACAGACACACAGACACACAGACACACAGGCATACAGACACACAGACACACAGACACACAGACACACAGACACACGGACACACAGACACACAGGCAACCAGACACACAGACACACAGACACAAAGACACACAGACACACAGACAGACAGACACACAGACAGACAGACAGACACACACACAGACACACAAACACAGAGACCCACAGACACACATAAACACAGACACACAGACACACGGACACACGGACACACAGACAACACACACACACAGACAGACAGACAGACACACGGCCATACAGACACAAACACACGGACACACAGACACACAGACACACAGACACAGGCACACAGACACACAGACACACAGACACAGACACACAGGCACACACACACGGACACACAGACACACGGACACATAGACACACAGACACACAGACACACAGACACACAGAAACACAGACACGCAGACACACAGACACACAGACATACAGACACCCAAATACACAGACACACAGACACACAGACACTCAAGCACACAGACACACAGAGCACCAGATTCACAGACACACAGACACAAAGACACACAGACACACGGACACACAGACACGCAGACACACAGACACGCAGACACGCAGACACACCAACACACAGACACGCAGACACAAGGACACACAGACACGCAGGCACAAAGGCACACAGGCACACAGACACACAGACACCCGGACAGACAGACACACAGACACACTGACACACTGACACACTGACACACATACGCACAAAAACACAGACACACAGACACACAGAAGCATAGACACACAGACACATAGACACACAGACACACTGACTGGCAGACAGAGCCCCCCCACCCACCCACCACACCCCCTTCCGGCGCTCCGGAGGGGGGAGGCACCGCCCCATTTTGGGGCCGGCCCTCCCTCCACGGACCAACCACTCCGCCCTCGCGGAGCGCCCGAGAAAGGGAGAGGCGGGGGGGGGGCCAGCGCGGGGCTGCCAGCGCCGCGCGCGCACGCACACACACACACACACACACACACTGACACACACACACACACACACACACGCACGCACACACACACACGCAAATACACGCGCACAGACAGACAGACAGACAGACAGACAGACCGACAGACAGACAGACACACACACACACAGACGCACAGAAAGACAACACAGACAGATCCACAGGCAGACAGACACACAGACACACAGACAGACGGACACGCAGACACACGGACACGCAGACACGCAGACACAAGGATACACAGACACACAGCCAACCAGTCACACAGACACACAGACATCCAGACACGCAGATACTCAGACACACAGACACGCGGACACACAAACACACAGCCATGCAGAAACACAGACACGGACACACGGACACAAAAGACACACGGACATACAGACACACAAAACCCAAACACACAGACACACAGACACACAGACACACAGACACAAAGACACACAGAAACACAGACACACATACACACAGACACACGGACACACAGACACACAAACACACAGACACACAGGCACACAGACACACGGACACACAGAACACAGACACCAACACACAGACACACAGACACACCAACACAAAAACACACAGACACACAGACACACAGACACACAGACACACAGACACACAGACACACAGACAAACAGACACACGGACACGCGGTCACGCAGACACACAACCACACGGACACGCACACGGACACACAGACACGCAAACACACAGACACACAGACACAGAAACAACCAGACACACAGATGCACAGACACACAGACACACAGACACACAGACACGCGGACACACTGACAGACTGACACCCAGACACCAAGACACACAGACACACAGACACATAGACACACAAACACACTGACACACTGACACATTGACACACTGACACACAGAAACACAAACACACAGCCACACTGACACACGGACACACGGACACATAGACACACAGGCAAACAGACATACAGATACACAGACACAAAAACACACGGGCACAAAGACAGGCAGACAAACACACACAGGCACAGGGACACACAGACACACAGACACACAGACACACAGACACACAGACACACAGACACAGAGACCCAGACACAGTGACGCACAGACAAGCGGACGCTCAGGTTCACAGACACACAGACACACAGACACACAGAAACACAGACACGGAAAAGACAGAAAGACAGAAACACAGGCACACAGGCACACAGACACAAAGACACACAGACACACAGACACACAGACACACAGACACACAGACACACAGACACACAGACACGCAGACACACAGACACACAGACGTACAGACACACAAATACAAAGACACACAGACACACAGACACTCAAGCACACTGACACACACAGCACCAGACACACAGACACACAGACACTCAGACACACAGACACACAGAAACACAAACACACAGACACACAGGCACACGCATACACGCACACAGACACACAGACACAAGGACACACAGACACGCAGGCATTAATGCACACAGGCACACAGGCACACAGACAGACAGACATACAGACACACACAAACAAATACACCGACACACTGACACACTGACACACAGACACACAGACGCAAAAAAGAAACAGACACACAGACACACAGACGCACAGACACACAGACACACAGAAACAGGGACACCCAGACACACAGACACACAGACACGCAGGCACACAGACACACAGAGACACAGACACAATGACACACTGACACACTGACACGCAGAAACACAGACACGCAGACACACAGAGACACAAACACACAGACACACAGACTCACAGACACATAGACACACAGACACGGCCACACAAACACACAGACCTACAGGAAGACACGCAGACAGAAACACAGGCAAACATACAAACAGACACACAGACACACTGACTCACAGACACACAGACACACAGACACACAGACACACAGACACACAGACACACAGACGCACATACAGACAGACAGACAGACACACATAGACACACAGACACAAAGACCCACAGACACACAGACACACAGACACGCAGACACACGGACACACAGACACACGGACAAACTCTCACACAGACAGACAGACATACGGCCATAGAGACACACAGACACACGGACAAACAGACACACAGACCCACAGACCCACAGACACACAGACACAGAGACACACGGACACATAGACACACAGACACACAGACACACAGACAAACAGACACACAGAAACACAGACACGGAGACACACAGACACACAGCCATACAGACACACAAATACACAGACACACAAACACACAGACACTCAAGCACACAGACACACAGACACTCAAGCACACAGACACACAGACACACAGACACATAGACACACGGACACACAGACACGCAGACACACAGACACGCGGCCACGCAGACACACCCACACACAGACACGCAGGCACAAGGACACACAGACACGCAGGCACAAAGGCACACAGGCACACAGACACACAAACACCCAGACAGACAGACACACAGACACACAGACAACACAGACACACAGACACACTGACACACTGACACACAGACACACAGACGCACAAAAACACAGACACACAGATACACAGACACACAGACACACAGACAGGCAGACAGAGCCCCCCCACCCACCACACCCCCTTCCAGCGCTCCGGAGGGGGGAGGCGCCGCCCCATTTTGGGGCCGGCCCTCCCTCCACTCCAACCACTCCGCCCTCGCGGAGCGCCCGGAAGGGGGGGGGGGGGCGGCAGCGCGGGGCTGCCAGCGCCGCGCGCGCACACACTCACACACTGACACGCACACGCACACGCGCACACACACACGCAAATTCACGCGCACAGACAGACAGACACACACACAGACGCACAGAAAGACAGACTCACAGACAGATCCACAAACAGACAGACACACAGACACGCAGACACACACACAAAGACACGCAGACACAAGGATGCACAGACACACAGACAACCAGTCACACAGACACATAGACACCCAGACACGCAGACACTCAGACACACAGACACACGAACACACAAACACACAGACATACAAACACACAGACACGACCACACGGACACACGGACACAAAAGACACGGACGTACAGACACACAGACAAACAGACACAGAGACACACAGACAGACAGATACACAGACACACAGACACACAGACACACAGACACACATACACACAGACACACGAACTCACAGACACACAGAAACACAGCCACACAAACACTCCGACACTCAAACACACAGACACACGGACACACGAACACACAGACACCAGCACACAGACACACGGACACACCCACACAAAAACACACAAGACTCACAGACATTCAGACACACAGACACACACACACACACACACACATACACACAGACACACAGACACACAGACACATGGTTACACGGACACGCTGACACACAGACACACAGACACACACACGGGCCCACAGACACACAGACGCACAGACACACAGACACATGGGCACACGGACACGCTGACACACAGACACACGGACACACACACGGACCCACAGAAACGCAGACACACAGACACAGAGACATACAGACACACAAATACAAGGATACACAGAAACACAGACACACAGACACACGGACACACTGACAGACGGACACCCAAACACCCAGACACACAGACACGCAGACACATAGACACACAGGCAACCAGACATACAGATACACAGACACACAGACACACGGACACAAAGAAAGACAGAAAAACACACACAGGCACAGGGACACACAGACACACAAACACACAGACACACAAACACACCGACACACAGACACACAGACACGCAAAAACTTGGACATTCAGACCCACAGACACACAGACACACAGACACACAGACACACAGACACACAGAAAGACAGAAAGACAGAAAGACAGAACACACAAGCACACAGACACACAGACACAGAGACACACAGACACACAAACACACGGAAGCACAGACACACAGACACACACACACACAGACACACAGACACACAGAAACACAGACACGCAGACACACAGACACACAGAGATACAGACACACAAATACACAGACACACAGACACGCAGACACAAGGACACACAGACACGCAGGCACAAAGGCACACAGGCACACAGACACACAGACAGACAGACACACAGACACACAGACAAACAGATACACAAACACACTGACACACTGACACACAGACGCCCAAAAAAAATACAGACACACAGACACACAGACACACAGACACACAGACACACTGTCACACTGAAGACACACAGACAGACAGGCACACACACAGACACACAGATAAATAGACACACAGACACACAGACACTCAGACACACAGAGACACAGACACACTGACACACTGACACACAGAAACACAGGGCACATAGACACGCCGACACACAGACACACAGACACACGGACGCACGGACACACAGACAAACACGCACAGACAGAAGCACAGACACCAGACACAGACGGCCATACAGAAACAAAAGACACAGGGACACACAGACACACAGACACACAGACACAGACACACAGACACACAGACACACAGACACACAGACACACAGACATACAGACACACGGACACATAGACACATCGACACAAAGACACACAGACAAACAGACACGCAGAAACACAGACACGCAGACGCTCCGGAGGGGGGAGGCACCGCCCCAATTTAGGGCGGGCCCTCCCTCCACTCCAACCACTCCGCCCTCGCGGAGCGCCCGGGAAAGGGGAGGGGGGGGCAGCGCGGGGATGCCAGCGCCACGCGCACACACACACACACTGACACACACACACACACGCGCACACACACACACACACGCAAATACACGCGCACAGACACACAGACAGACACCCACACACACACGCACAGAAAGACAGACACACAGACAGATCCACAGACAGACAGACACACAGACATACTGACATTTTGAAACGCAGACACACAGACACAAAGACGCGCAGACACAAGGATACACAGAGACACAGACAACCAGTCACACAGACACACAGACACCCAGACACGCAGACACTCAGACACACAGACACACAGACACACAAGCACACAGACATACAGACACACAGACACGGACACACGGACACACGGACACAAAAGACACACGGACATACAGACACACAGACACAGACACACAGACACACAGACACACCGACACACAGACAGACAGACACACACACATACACACAGACACACGGACACACAGACACACAGACACAGACACACAGACACACAGACACACAGACACACAGACACACGGACACACGGACACACAGACACCAACACACAGACACACAGACACACCAAAACAGAAACACACAGACACACAGACACACAGACACACAGACACACAGACACACAGACAGACAGACACACGGACACACGGACACACGGACATGCAGACACACAGACACACGGACACACGCACACACAGACACACAGACACACAACCACACAGACACCCAGACACACAGACAACCAGACACACAGATACACAGACACACAGGCACACAGACACACGGACACACTGCCAGACTGACACCCAGACACCCAGACACACAGACACATAGACACACAGACACACAGACACACTGACACACTGACAAATTGACAAATTGACACACTGGCACACAGAAACACAGACACACAGACACACTGACACACGGACCCACAGACACACAAGCAACCAGACACACAGATACACAAACACACAGACACAGGACACAAAGAATGACAGGAAGACTGACACAGAGGCACAGGGACACACAGACAAACAGACACACAGACACACGGACACACAGACCCACAGAAACACAGACACACAGACACACAGACACACGGACACTCAGGCACACAGACACACGGACAAACAGACACACAGACAAACAGAAAGACAGAGAGACAGATACACAGACACACAGACTCACAGACACACATACACACGGACACACAGACACACAGGCACACAGACACATAGACACACAGACACACAGACACACAGACACACAGACACACAGACACACAGACAAAAAGACACGCATACACGCAGACACACAGACACACAAATACACACACACAGACACACAGACACTCAAAAACACCGACACACACAGCACCAGACACACAGACACACAGACACACAGACACTCAGACACACAGACACACAGACACACAGACACACAGACACACAGACACACAGACACACAAGCACACGCAGACACGCAGAAACACCAACACACACAGACACGCAGACAAAGGGACACACAGACACGCAGGCACAAAAGCACACAGGCACACAGACACACAGACAGACAGACACACAGACACGCAGACAAAAAGTTACACGGACACACTGCCACACTGACACACAGACACACGGACGCAAAAAAAAAAAACAAGACACACAGACACACAGACACACAGACACACAGACACACAGACACACAGACACACGGTCACCCAGACACCCAGACACACAGACGCACAGACACACAGACACACAGACACACAGACACACAGAGACACAGACACACTGACACACTGACACACAGAAACACAGACACAGAGACACGCAGACACACAGACACACTGACACACTGACACACAGACACACAAACACACAGACACACAGCAGCACAGACGCACAGACACACAGAAAGACAGAAAGACAGAAACACAGGCACACAGACACACAGACACACAGACACACAGACACACTGACACACAGACACACAGACAGACAAACAGACAGACAGACATACAGAGAGACAGACAGACACATAGACACACAGACACACGGACACACGGACACACGGACACACAGACAACCACACACACAGACAGACAGACACACGGCCATACAGACACAAAATACACACGGACACTCAGACACACAGTCACAGACACACAGACACACCGACACACAGACACACAGACACACAGACACACAGACACACAGACACAGACACACAGACACACACACAAACAGACACACAGACACACAGACACACAGACACACAGACACACGGACACACAGACACACAGACACGAAGACACACAGACACGCAGACACGCAGACATACAGACACACAAATACACAGACACACAGAGACACAGACACTCAAGCACACAGACACACAGAGCACCAGAGTCACAGACACACAGACACACAGACACACAAGACACACGGACACACAGACACGCGGACACACAGACACGCAGACACGCAGACACAACAACACACAGACACGCAGACACAAGGACACACAGACACGCAGGCAAAAATGAAGGGGCCCCAGGACACACAAATGAATACACACAAATTAAACAAATCCCCATATGTTCCCATATTTTCTGTGCTTTTGTCTTCCATCCCACTCCCCATATTTTCCCATATATTCTATGGAAGCGACGATTAATTGCGTCTGTGCTTTTTTCCTCCTGACCATAGACACACAGGCACACAGACACACAAACACCCAGACAGACAGACACACAGACACACACACACACACACACACACACACACACACACAAACAGATACACAGACACACTGACACACTGACACGCAGACACACAGACGCAAAAACACAGACACACAGACACACAGACACACAGACACATAGACACATAGAGACATAGACACACAGACACACAGACAGGCACACAGAGCCCCCCCCCCACCCACCACACCCCCTTCCGGCGCTCCGGAGGGGGAAGGCGCCGCACCATTTCGGGGCCGGCCGCCCCTCCACTCCAACCACTCCGCCCTCGCGAACTCCGACAACCACGCCGACGGATCCAACTCATTTCCCGGCATACCCGAGACCCTCCCCAGGCCCCTCCAATCATCGATCCCTTCGGAACCATCCACCACTTGATCGGCGCCACCGCCACAAAGAGTTCCAGCCCTTCATCCACGCGCACCCCCCTCCTCGCTGGCGCTCCGGAGGGGGGAGGCACCGCCCCACTACGGGGCCAGCCCTCCCTCCGCTCCAGCCACTTCGCCCTCACGGAGCGCCAGCGGAGAGAAAAGACTTGAGGGGGGAGGAGCCGAACCTCGCAGCACAGCCTTGCCCTGATTTACCCGCTCTCCCCCCCCGTCTTGCTTCCCCACTCTTCCCCCCTCAACACCCAGCTCCCACCGCACCCCCCGCCCTATCGACCCGCATGCCAGGCGGACCCCGCAGACGGATCCAGCTCATTCCCCTGCATATCCACGCACCTCCCTCGGGCCCCCTCCGAGACCCGCTGCGACGCGCGCGTCGCATCCCCCAAATCGCGGCTGCGCTGGAACGCAGCCAAGTTCTCGATCCTTCCCGCGCCGAAACCTGTCACCACTCGCGCGGCGCCGCCGCCACTCGACGGTCCAGACGGCTCCGCGCGCCTCGGGCGCACCAGCACCCCCCCCCGTATATACGCGCCCTCGCCCGCGGCAGCCCCCTCCTCGACCGCGACGGGGCCGGGCGCAGCTCGCGCCGCCAAACGCGCCGAGCTCCTCCGCGGGACCTCCGCCTCTGACCGAGGCTCCACCTTTCGTTTCCCCGACGCTGAAACCCGCACCGTCTCCACCGCTGCCGCATCTTTCCCCCCCGCGACACTCGCGCACGCCACATCGCCACCTAGACCCCCGCCGCCCGCGCGCGCCCCCCCGGACCCTCGAGCACCTCGGACGCGCCCTGGCCCAGCGACGTCGCGCTCCCCGCCGACATCCCTGACTCCAGCCGCGCCCGCCGCGCCACCCGCCGCCCCTGCATCCGAGCGAGGCGTCGCCGTCTTTTCCCGTGCCCGCCGCGCGGCGGAACGCGGAGCGGCGCCACCAGGCGAGCCAGAGACCCCCCCCTCCCTCGGAGACACCGCCCCCCCGCCAACCCCAGCGGTCAAGTCGCGGGCGCCTGCCGCGCCCCTTGACTCGGCTGCGCCCGAAGCCCTGCCCTTCGTCGTGACCGCTCGCCGCCCAGCCGCACAATCACCATCGACGGCGCGCCCCTCCCCTGACGTCGAAACCGCGCACTTCCTCCGCAGGCGCCTGCTCGCGGAACGCGGCTCGGCGGCGGCAACCGAGACAACGCCCTCCCTGCGTCCTCCACGGCCTGGCCCTGCACCAACTCCACCGCCGGACGTAGGCTCACCCCTCGACCCAACAGACGCCGAAGCCCCGGCCCGATCGCCAGCGACGCCGCCCGCGCGCCCGTTCCCTCGGGCCGCCGACGCCCCACTCCCCCCCTCGCGCTCCGTCGCTCCGTCGGCGTCACCACCAACAGCCCCACCCCCGCCCCATCCGCCGCCACCAGACGCACTCGCATCACCGCCCCCCGGCCCACTCCCGCCACTGCCCTGCCCCTCACGCGCTGCGTCCACCTCGGTCGCACCTGCGCCCGCGCCCTGCCCCTGACCGCGGCCCAGGCGGCAATACACTGCCATGTACGCCTCCTTCTGCTTGATGTGCGCCGGCTCGTCTCGGATCAAGCGCGGTGGCTCGTCGTCGTCAAACATGAAGTACCTCCCATCATGAACGCGGCACAGAGTCGTGTAATGGCCGCAATTAACTGACCGCCCATTATGGTAAACCACACCGACCAACTGCATCTGGGGAAGCCCTGGCAGCCTCAGTTGCTCTTCCACCCACACTGCCTCCCGCGCCTCGGAGCCCCTCCTCAATTGAACCACCAGAACCTGTGGCACACCAGTGGCTCTCGTCTGCCTCACGTGCTTAACCCGGTCGTGCTCGTCGCGGCAGCACCCCGGGCAGCTCTTCTCGATATCTTCAGGAGCACAAAAGTCGCAGTACAACTCCTGCAGCATCAAGGGCCCACCTGGACGCCCATGAACACGCAGCTTCAGCACATCCTCAGCCTCGTACGCGACAGTCTCGTAATTGCACACGTCACACTTCTCCCGCTTCTCCACGACGAACCCGAACATCTGATCAACGCACGTCACCCGCAGATTCACCGCGCGGATGCTATCGGGTTCCCGCTGCGCAAACCGACCTGCCAACATCTCTGCGTCACGCGCAGCCACCATCAGCTTACCCCAATACGCAAACACATCCTGCTGCTGCCACGGGTCATTGAACTCACTCGGCCGCCCCATCACATCGTCGTCGCAGTCAACGCTCGTACGCCGCAGCACACTCACAGGTCCCTGCTGCCAGCGTCGCGAGCACAACTGGTTGTACGTCTCCCACATCCCGCACACGCAACAACGCCCCGTGCCCCGGTCCTCGCACTGCTGCTCTGAATGCCATCGAAGCCACTCCAAGACGGCAGGCGTCCGCAACATCAGCTGCGTCACACTGACCACGTAGCAGGTGTGCCATGGCCGCGGCATCCCTCGGACGGGCACGCACCGCACGCTGTCCCACGAAGCCGCGCGAATGCCAGCCACGTTCGGGACATACATGTCTGCCGGGCACGGTGGCGGCGGAGGCGGGCAGGGGCTCGGCGGCGGCGGAACCGGGCGACCCAAAGCAAACAAACTCTGTGGCCCGAACGCTGCGGATATCGCTTGTTCCCGACGGCGCTGTCGGCGGCCGGCAGCCCGCTGCTGCGTCCGCAAGTACGCCTCTCGATCTCGTTCCTGCGCCTGCTGCCGGGCCAGCGCCGCGGCCTCTCGACCACGCTGTAACCGACTCTGAACCTCCACACCCTCCAGTCTCTGTGACTGATCGCGCGTCGCCTGCAGCACGACTCGCGCGCGCTGCGCCACGGCCCTCATCTTCTGCTCCCGAGATCCAAAGCACGCGTGGGCACGCACATACCCGAACAGCCCATAGTGGTCGGACATGTGGAACTCGGAACCCTCGAAGAACACCTTCCCTTTCCCTACCAAGTGCACCTCGGACCAGAGATCCGCTCCAAAGAGCACCCGGTCACGTCTCTGGCCGACAGCCCCCCTCTCGCCGAGACCCGAATAGAACTTATTGCCGGGGCAACCCCAGGATCGGCCCTCATACCATGCGTCCCTCAGACGCAACTGCTCCACGGCTGCCTGCACCTGCGCATCCGTGCTGTTCATGTCGCCCACGATGAGCAGCCGATGGCATTCGTCCCCGCACTTCGCCACAATCTTCCCAAGTATCGCACGACGCCGTTCCCATGACGCGTCCGTGGGCAGGTGCACCGCCGCCACGTGCACGTGCCCATCGCCGCCGGCGCCGCCGTCTCCGGGCACCTGGACACGGCACAGCACGCACGGATCCTGCCCTGGCACAGCCACAGATTCCGCCCGCAGACCGTGCCTGACGTACAGATGCACATACCCCCTGGACTCGTGCGCCTGCGCAACGCCCGCCAATTGAAACTCCCCTGACAGCTCCTCGTACGCACCCCCGCCCTCGCACTCCTGCAAGGCAACGACGTCACACCCGCGCGCCTGCCTCCAACGGAGCACCTCGCCAAGAACCGCGGCGCGCTGATCCCGCGCGGTCCAGGAATGCGGCGCCACGGCAGCGCGATGCCCACCAGCAATGTTCCACGTCGCAAACGACAACGTCGACGCGCCCTCAAGGCCCTCTCCCTCGCCTGCCTCGTCCACGGCCCTCCCCACCACACCCGCCATCGCCCGGCCCGCGCCCGCCGCACTGGGCCCAGACACATCCGCGCGCGGGGCGACGCCGAAGAGGTCCAGAGCGTCACGGCACTCCTGGTCCGAGAGCAACAACTCCATGACATCCCGCGCACCCCGCGCGCCGACACCCGCGCGGAAAGACGCGAACGCGCCCCGCAACGCACGACACACGTCTGGCACGAACGACTCCGCCGACGCATCCAGCACCCTGGCACCGGCCCCGCGACCAACGTGGCCCAGCAGGAGCCCGAGTGCGCCGGCGATCCTCTGCGAAGGCACCCGAACGTGCGGCGCCTCCCCAAACTCTACCACTGGTGGCGGGCGCCGCCCATCACTGGCCTGTATCGGCCGCAGCAGCGCGTCGATATTCCGAGCGATTCGCCCTGCAACCGCCTCCCTGCGGCCTCGATCGTACACGCACACGGTCAGAGACTCGGCACGCCCGAGCGCCTCCCCCGCCCGACCAGCCTGGACGCGCACGAAGATCCAATCCTGGGGAACGCCAGACACGCTCAGAGCGTCCACGGCAGCAACCATCAGCAACTCCTTCTTATCGCTGACGCAGCTCGCGTCCCAAACGCTCGTCCAGTTGTGCGCCACCCGAGCAAAATGCTCTGGGTTCTCCTCCGCGCCGACGTGCTCGCCCACCTTTGCCGAGGCCACAGTCATCGGCAGGTCTAACCCTGAGCACAGCTGTCGCGCCACCTTCAGGAAGAACTCCAACGCTTGACGCTCCAGTCTGCCCTCCGCCAGAGCGCCCTCCGACCGCACGTTCACGACCCACTTGTCCATCCGCAGCGCGCAGCCACCGCGAACATCCCCGAACGCATCCTTCATCTTCCTGGCCGCCTTATCCAAGCTCCCGTGCAGTCTCGGCGGCACCAGCGCACCCATGGCCTCCTTCACAGCGCTCATGTGCAGCGGGCCCAGGCTCGGTTCCACGACATCGAACACGCGACCATCCCACCGCCCACACGCCACCCACCGATCCACCATCATGTCAGCGACACGGCCCAACAACTCCACTCCGTCGTCGTCTGGGCGCTCCCGCGACAGCCGCGCAGCGGCAGCCCTCAAACGCCCCCGCAACTCTTCCACCGTGTCAACACCAGAGAAATCCTCTGCATCCCCACCCGCCAGCTCCCGCGCGGCCTCGCGTTCCTCCAACGTCACACCGCGCACCCTCTTCCGGTCCAGGAGCCTGTCAGCCACGGCGGTCAGACGCCGCCGCGCGACGTCATCACCCCCCGCCTCGGCATCGACAGCCTCAGCCAACGCGGACACGCACGGCGCGCCGTCCTCACCCCAGAGCCAAGTGTCATCATCCACCACTCTGTTCAGACCTCTGAGCCTCTCCGCCTGCGCCGCACGGACGGTCTCGAGACGGCCCAACAATCTCCCCGCCGCACACCTCTCCTCTGCGGTCCACAAATCCGCCTCGCAGTACCCATACTTCCGCAACGTTGACGAAGCGCGCGCCTCCAACCGCAGCTCGAACCGACGGCGCTCCCGGAACGCCGTCGTGTGCCTGGCCCGCATGAAGTCCGCGTACTCCGGCAAGTCTTCCTCGAACACCAAGTCCCACGGATGCCTGACGCGCGTCGTTGCGACGAACCCGATCCCAGCGACGGCCGCGGTCTTCGCCGACATGTGCACGCGGACTTTCGCCAACGTCATCCCCTGCGCCTTCCAGTGCGTCAAAGCCCACGCCAGCTGCAGCGGGTAGTTCTCGCGCGCGAGGCCGTCCTCCGTCGTGGACGATACAGTCTGCCTCCAGATGGGCACCCAGTTCTTGCGCACAGGATCGTTCTTGAAGAAAGACCGCGGCTCGCCATTCTCGTCCTTTCCCAGATCGACGTCGTCGAACTCGACGAAAACACAAATGGGCGCCTGCAGATCCGGGCGCGCACTGTTGTGCGGGTCCGCCCCGTCCGGCCACATGTACCCGCGCAGCGTGCCCATCGCCCCGTTCATCAACCCCGCCTCGACCCACAAGTTCTGCGTCAGCAGCACGCGCGCCCCTTCACACATGTGAAGCTCGTTCTCGATCCCTCGGAAATCGTCGGCCGCCATCTCTTCCGGCCGAGATTTACTTTTATCCTTCCAATTGTGATAGGCGCGCAGAGACGCAATGGGCTTGCCACTGGCAGCCGCCACCTGGTACAGCCTCTCCAGGTTCACCCTATCCGCGCCGCAGGCACCCGACGCCCGATCCTTCCTGCCATCCATCAGCAGCGGCGCCGTCTCGAACGCTGCGAGCTCCTCCCTGCCCTCCTTCGTCATCTGCAGCACCGACCTGTTCCGGCGCCTCAACCACGCATGATCCGACTGGTCCCACGTGCACTGCGCCATTCCTTTGGTCACCTCCAGAAAACGATCGGCATCCCGCCGGTACTCCGCCTGCCGCTCGGCGGACAGACCCTCCTTCTTCCCACTCCATCTGTGCACGCGCCGTAGCACGGCGACGTCCTGGAACGTATTGCGCACAAACTGGCCCGTGGCCACCAACTTCTCCGTGCTCCACGCATCGTCTGGAGTGCGCTCCGCCCCCCTCGGCTTATTTTTCCCATGCCCCTCATACTTGCCCATTCGATACAACGGATCGTCGCCGATGGGCGGCGCCTGCTGCGGATCTCCTGCCAGCACGACATCCTTCCCGCCGAGATACACTGGCTTCTCCTCCTCCATCTTCCTCCCCTTTCCTCCTTTTCCGCCTCCTCCGCGTGCCGCAAACTTCGCATCCGTGCCCAGAGTGTCCTGCACCTTGTACTCGATCTTCCCCAACATCTGCCGCCCGATCATACTCATCTCATCCAACACAAACAGCTTCGCCTGCCGCAACCGGCCCCGCGTCCGCAAGAAGCGTTCACCGCCCTTTTGCTTCCAAGGCCCGCAGTACCCCACCGGAACGCCGAAAGCCCTGTGCAGAGTAGTCGCCCCATACTTCAACTGGAACGAGGCGCACCCTGTCGGAGCAGCCAGCAAACAGCAATTCCGCACCTCCTCATCAATCTCCGACTGAGAGCGCCTTCCCTCCCGCATCCCACCCCGGAGGCCCGGCACCCGATCCATTCTGGTCCGCGGAGCCGTCTGACGCGCCCTCTGTCGCCTCGCCGCCACAAAACTACGCACCGTGCGCGACTTCCCCGTGCCTGCCACGCCCGTGACCATCAGGCGGAGCGGGTCCTTCTCGGAGTGGCGTCCATCCATAACGATGTCGTGGGCAAACTTCTGCCAGGGGTCCAGGTCTTCGCGCAAGACGACCTCGGCCCCGTCACCCACGTTGGCCTTGCCGTACCAGACATCGCGCAGCTCCTCGAGGCGCCGCTTCTCCCCTGTCGACACATTGCACGGTTCATCCAGCCAATTGAAATCCTTCGGGTTCACACGCACCCTCCCGCGAACGTCTTCCCGCGCCACATCCCCGACGCGCACGTCTGCCGCCTGCACCGCGGGGCCCGCCGCGCTAACACGCTCATCCGCTGGGCGGCGATCCCACTCGGACACCTCCCCCGCACCTGCGGCACCCTCCACACCCTCCCCTGGTCGCGGGTCGCGCAACACGATATCCCGAGGCTCCTCGTTGGGATCGTCCTCGGCGTTCTGCGCGAGTCTGTCCACCAGCTCCTCCACGTCCTCCCCCGACTCCGCCGCATCGCTCTCTCTGCCAGCGTCACCCTCCCTCGAGCCACCGTCGGATTCCTGGCCCCCCACGTCGCCCGCGGCGTCGCCCGCCCCAGCGTCACGCCCCTGCTGCCGCGCCCGGTGCCGACGCACCATCTCGCGGCGCGTCCGCCTCAGCAGCTCGCGGTTGGTCCGCACCCCACCAGCCTCCAAGATTGCGCCCAGCACCTCCTTGTAGAACGGATTCGCGCGTTCGTACTGCTCCACGACCCACGCCGGCACCCACTGTCGGAGCATCGGGTCCGTGAGCATCTCCATCAACATATCTCCCCAGAACCGATCCTCCCTGCCCCTCCAAGCCGCCCCCCCCGACTTGAACCACAGATCCTGCACTCCCAGGAACCGATCGCCCCCAGCATGGGGCACGAAATCCGTGGCCCCAATGCAGACTTCCGGCACAGGGCGGACGTCGCGCCGCATCTCTGCACCGATCATGGCTCTGCGGTCCGCCGTCGCCATGTGCCGCCAGTGCGCGATGACGTTCGCCCGCGCGTACGCCTCGTGGCAGGCGTGCTCCACGTTCGCACACTCCGCGCTATAGCCGGGCGTCACCTGCAGGCACACCGCAGGGTTCCCGCGCCTCAGCTTCCCTCGATACACGGCGTACTTCCAGTAAAACTCGAAGAGTGACACATCGCGCACCTCCTCCTCCGTGATGGACCCGTCGCCCCGGGCCCGCTGGCGCCGCACCAACTCCAGGCGCTTGTCGAACTTGTCCACTTTGCTATCCCAGTGAACCGGCTCATCCTCCGACTTGTCCCGCAGTGCGGACGCAGGCTTCAGGGCACGCGCGCCCGTCGTGTTCAGAGTCACGACGGGCATCATGGACAAGACCATTGGCAAGCGCAACCCCAGCAGCGCCACTTCGTAACAATGGTAATCCCTCTCCCCGAGCATCCGAGCGAAGAACTTCTGGATCGAGCGTCGGAGGAAGTCGGTGCCCTCGCCGTCGGGAACGTACGCGCAGACCTCGTTGACGGCGTCGTCCAGCACCTCCTTGATCTTCCGCGAGCCCTTGGGCGCTTTCGTCGCATATTTCGTGACGTACTCCACAACGGCCCACAGGTTCAGGACGGGGCGCCAATCGATGTTCCCCATATTGGCCAGGAGCACGTGCTCCTCGTAGCTGTTGCAGAGCCGGTCGTTCCTCGGGAACACCGCCTGCCAGTGGCCCTCCCTGCGCCCCTTCTCCATCCGGAACGGTCTCGGCCCGACGCGGCCCCACCTCTCTCGCGGAAAATCATACCGGCAGAACACGCACCCCTCCTTTCCGCGCGCACACGCATGTACCCCGAGCTTCGGCGGGCCCATGCCATGCTTCGTGTGGCGCGCAACCCTGTTCACCAGCGCGGACACCATTCTCCGAACCGGCTGCACGTCCAACGTCCCTGCTGCCTCGGACTGAAAGGCCTCGTCCAGAACCTTCCGCAAGTTCAAGCACTCCGGCGCAGACGCAGGCACGCTCCGGACCGCCCGGGCCTCCGACGTCTCAGCAGCAGCCTGGTCTTCCATCTCCACGTCAACATCGAAGGCCCCAACCTCGTCGTCCCACGTGTATCTGCACGCGCCCGCGTCATCGTAGCAGGGGTTCCACTCCGAGACCACGTGCCCGAAGAACTCATAGAACCGCTTCTCCAGAACGCTCTGCAGCGAAACGTTCTCGTGTTCTGGCTTCAGCACGCCGAAATCAGCGCCAGCACCCGTCAAGCGCTGCAAGCGGACCCCCGCGGGACCAGGCCAACCCGCACCCGCGTCCTCTGCGCCGTCACCGCCCTCACCATCCTCCACAGGACTCTCTCCCAGCGCGTCCACAGGCGCGGAAATCTCTCGGCCGACACGCTCGAACGCAACATCTCGGTCGCCTCCCCGACCGCGCGCACCCTCATCAACATCCACGATCACCAACCACCCGCGATCCACCAGCGCGTCAAGCAGCGCATCAGCCCTGCCCACGAACTCATCCTCATCGTCGTCGTCCGCGCCATCCTCACTCCCAGACCCTGAAGCCGCCGTATCCTCACCCCCGCGACCCCTGGATGCACGCGCGCCTGGCCGGCCGGCAGCGGCGCGCAGCACCCGCTCCAGGACCGCGAGAGCAGCGGCGCGGCGCTTCTGCTCCTGCGGGGGCCAAGCCATCGGCCCCGCCTCCAGCGATGGCAAACACGCCGCCAAGTCGCTGGTCACGCTCGGCGGGAGCATGTCGCCCTCCCCGTCCACGTCCGCACGCACCCGCGCAACCTCGGGCCCCGGCAACCCTACGCTGAACCCGTGGTAGTGCAGATTCCCTCCCGCGCCACACTCGGCCCTGGCCATGGCCATGTACTTGAACTGCTCAGAGTGCGGCAGCACTGCGGGCATCACCATCCGCATGTTCAGCTCCACCCGCAGGGCCATCATGTACGCCACCAGGTCCGGGTTGTCCCGAGCGAACCGAAAGCGCTCCTCTCGCCCGTCACCCACCCAATCCCCGAGAGCGCGCTCCCCTGCCGCCCGCGCCCCCCGGCCTCCTCCCATGCGCTGAATGTCAAACGCGGCATTGTAGAACGGATTCTGCGTCCACCAGATGGACGGGTGCCGGCCGAGCCCGACAACATCCGGCACGAGAGGCCGCCTGCGCTGAGTCCGACCGTTCCCCGCCGGCAGGTCCATCTCGCGCAGGAACCGCCTGCCGACATGCTCCGCGCCGTCCGCCAGAGGGCCCTCGACCCAGGGCGGGTGCCAGGACAGGTGCTTCACGGTACTCTGCAACTTCTTGGACTCATAGGACCAATGCATCGTGGTCGAGGGCACGTCGCGCCCAACGTTCGCCAGCTGACCCACCAGGATCCGCACACGGTCCTCGCTCTCCAAGATCTGCCTGAGCCCACCCTTGGTCATCACACTCGGGCCCTGCACCGCGAGCCCCGCCCGCCTGTACATGGTCCGATACACGCCGAAGCCCTTCGCCCGTGCCTCGTTCAGGAGCAGCACGTTCACCATAGCCCACATCACGCGCTGCCCACGCGGACCACCAACGAACTGCCCGGTGCGGTAGCGCATCAGGTGCTGCACCCACTCCTGCACGGAGACCCGGCGAGGGCGGTCCTCGAAGAGGTCGCCGATGCCCATCGGGAACTCCAACGGGAACGCCCTCGCGAAGCGACCGACGGAGCGCGCCGGGATCGGGTCGTCACTCTGGCCGGGCCACCCGTAAATCATCCGCTCTCCCGTCCGCGCGACCACCTCGTCCTCGTCAAACTCCGGCAAATTCTCCTCCACGCACCCCGTATCCTTGTCCTGAGCAGCTCCCACGAACCTGCCGGCCATGGCCAACTCCAGCATCACATCGTCCAGGACCGCCTCTGGAGTCACGCCCCCGCCCGGGTCAGAGAACGGCCCCCCGACCCGCGGCCCCATCCAATGCACGAGGAAATCGACGCACACGCACTCCACGGGCACCCGATCCCTCTGCACGGCCACCACTTTGCTCTCCCCCCGCGCCGCGTCCAGCAAGCGCCCGAAAAGGTCCTCCGTCGTCTCGTCATCACCAAACTTCAGCCCCTCCAAATGACCCTCCGCCTCCGGCTGCAGCCCCGCCCACCATCGCTGCACAGCCCCGCCGTACCTGAACTGCGCCTTCTCGAGCCAAGCACTGAACACATCGTGATCGACGGCCATGGCCTCGTCTCCGTCCCCGACATCGAACTGGTCCTCATCTGCCTCCATCGCACCACCGTCGCCCGCGGCGTCCTGGCCGCCCTCGTCGCCACGCTGTGCGCCGTCGCCGTCGCGGACTCTCGCCCCTCGCTGAGCCTCATCACGCGGCCCCACGAAGTGCACGTCGAAACCCGCGGCAATGAACTGCCGCGGCGTGACGACGTCGACGCCACACGGAACAGTATCCCTGGCAATGGCCTCCGCCCGAGTCACCGGCCCCGGCCCCTCGGCTTCCCCCGCCTCGTCCCCCGACAGCACGGCGCCGTCGTCGCTCTCCTTCGGCGCATAGCACCGGATGATGTCGTCGTCCGGCAGCACATCAAACAAACGCGGGTCGTAGTACTTGTGCATGGGCTCATTCGCAGTGCCGCCCAGGCGCCAGGGCCCGCACGTGCCGGCGAACGCGCACAGCGCCCGCAGCAGGTGCCCACAGTAGCGCCAGCGCACGTGCAGGCCCTCGACCACCTCCTTCCCGAAACCAACGTTCCGCCGCAGCATCAGACTGAAGGGCACCTTCCTCGGGTGCCAGGGCAGCATCACCCGCGGCTCCACGTTCTCCTGAAGCTCCCTCCCCCTGCCGCCATGGTCGTAGTCGATGATCACTTCCCCACTGAGCAGCACCTCCGCGACCCGACCGGGAAACACCAGGCGCCCGTACACGTCCACGCCGAAGCGCTGCCGCTCCTCGTCCGTGCCCCCCGCGGCAATGCGCTCCGGGCGGTGCGGGTCGTCGGGGCGCTCGCCAGGTCCGCGCACCGAGTTCACGCGATCCCCGACGCGGTACCCCTTCATTAGCTCGTGACGCCGCGCGAACCCGGCCACATCCTGCGGGAACGAGATGATGTTCTTGCGGAACTTGCGCAGCCCTGTCCGAGACACGGTGGCCAGATGCACCTGCATGTGGTCCAGAGCAATGAGCAGGCTCTCCGTGAGCGTGGCCTGGTCGAACAGGTCGCGCAGGTCATCGGAGGGGAACCGGAAGCACGGGTCCATGTGATTCTGCGCGGTGCGGAGACCCACCACCTGATACAGGTCGTCTTCCGTGGGCGCGGCCGCCGCCTGCTTGTCCAGATCCCGCCTACACCGCATGCACACGCCCGCGCACTCCAGGGCGAAGCCATCCGGCGGGTCGCTCGGCGGCACCTCGTCCCACTCGGCCACCTCCGTGCTGCACGCAGCCAGCCCGTCCCCGCCGCGACGCAGCAGCAGCATCTCATCCGCCAGCTGGTCCGGCGGCTCGAAGGCAGGGTGGAACGCCGGGAACCGCTCCTGGCACTCGTGGCACGTGAACTTCACCATGCGCGTCAGGATCGCCTGCGCCGCCTGCACGGCCCGCACGGACGCATCGCGCAGCTGCACGTCATACTTCGCCACGCGCAGCGGCACCGTCTTCAGCGCCAGCAGCATGCACTTCTGGTGAACGTCCCCTGCAGCAACACGCGCTCGTTGGTCTACACGCCCTCCGCAGCGCTCGCGCAAACGCGCCTCCACACGAATCTCCCAATGCTCCGATTCTGGCGCTGATCCAAACACAAACGACTCCGCGACGCCCGGGCCGGCACCTTCCGACGACCTCCCAGGCGCCCATCTGGTCCGAATAACGGCCCGCAAATCATTCCCGTACCGACCGCGCTTCTTCGCTCGGCGCCCCCGGCCACGACCCGCGCGACCCGCCCCCCGCGCTCCCTGACCGGCCTGCTGCAGCGCGTCGAGCCCTTCTTTCGCAGTGCGCTCGCCCGCGCCGCCCTCGGGCAGCAGCCCCGCCACGCCGGCGTCCTCCTGCAGCTGGCCCACCCAGACGCGCCCGGGATTCTCCCCCTCCTCTGCTCTGCGCTCCCGCGGGCCCTGGCCCCGCCACCACGCCCCCGCCATGTGCGCGGGCTCCGTCCACCCGGCAGGCCGCTCCACAGGCAACACGACCACGTCGTCATCCCGAACCACGTTCGCTGCGAAGCCGGCCGCGACCCGCGACTCGCGCTGCCACAGAGCCTGGAAATCGTCCGCATCGCCCCCGTCCGGCTCATCGCAGCACCGCACCGCCCGCCACTGCGTCCCGCCGCTCTCGGACACGACCGGCGTCTGCAACATACTACACTCGAAACGCACTCGGGGCCACTCCGAGCGACGACGGAAATCCTCCTCCACGGCTATCGCCTCCCAAGACGAACGCTCCGCGCTCGGCCCACGACCGCGCGCGCGATCCTCCAGCTCCAGCAGCACGCGCCCGAACTGTCCTGGCCGCCCCGGCTCCATCAGCGCAACCCACAACTTATCGCCGTCCGACCCCTGGATCCGAAAACTACCCCGGTCGCACTGACGGCACAACACCAGGTACTCGCGGACGGCACCGACCAATGCCACCATCCGCTTGTCCTTGAGGTGGGGCACGGACGCAACTGCCCACGCCCGCGCATCCCCACCTCCGGTTCGCGACAATCCCGCGCGGCGCGGCGCGCTCCCGCGCCCCTCCTCGGCCGCTCGCGCCTCTGCCCAGTCTGCCTCCGTCGGCGGCCCAGCACCAGCGAAACGCACCAGCTCCGCATCGAGCGCGCTGCGCACCTCGCGCGGCAGCGGTGCCGCGTCTTCTTCCGAGGCGCACTCATGATCTGACGCAGAACGCTCGTCGTCGCAATCGGAGGCCGATAACTCCGCCATGCCGACGAATGTCTCGTCGCCACCGCCCTCCTCGTCCACGGCTCCGCGAACCGCGCCGCCCGCTTCGGCCCCTTCTTCGGCGGACGTCTTGCGCTCGAGTCTCCGGCGCCCCCGGCGCGCCTCCGGCACCTCCGCGCCCCCCTCGCCAGCTCGCCCCTCCTCCGCGCCCCTGCGCCCCGCTCCGCTCGCAGCGGCCTCCGCCTCGGACGTCTTGCGCCCCAACCGCCGCTTCCGCGCCCCGCCGCGCACCGCGACGGGCTCGGCAGCCTCCGCCTCGGATGTCTTCCGCCCCAGGCGCCGCTTCCGAGCGCCGCCGCGCATCTCCCCCCCACCGCCGCCCTCGTCCGCGCCGCCGCCCTGCTGCATCGCACCCTCCACGGCGTCGCCGCCCCCCCCACCGAGCGCAGCGCCCTGGTCTCTCGACGCACCAGCCGCCGCCGCACACCGATGCGCCGCCCCCGTCAACCACCCCTCCCAATCCAAGTCGGTGTCGCGAACCCTGTAGTACTCATCCCCTCGCGCGCGCGCAGCGCAGGCAGGCAGAAGCAGGCGCCAGCAGTGGCACCGATCGCACTGCGCCCAATTCCGCATACAGAACAAGTGCGACGCCCCGTCGTCGGCTCCCCCGCACGCCTCGGGCCTGGCGCCGCCGTCGCCGCCCCCCTGCGGATCCTCTCCCAGCGCATGCCCCATTCTCTCGTTCGCGTGCAGCCTGTTCTCCTTCGAACGCGGATCAATGTGCGGATAGCACTGCGGGCCTGCGTACGGTCTCAGATACTGCTGCTTCATTGGGTACCGCCGAATCTCCTCGCTGGTCAACCGCAACGCCTCCACGCAGTCCTTCTCGCTACAATCCATTTCGGAAGCTTGCAGCTGCCCCAGGTACTTGTTGAAGACCGCCCTGCTGTACCACATGAACACCTTCCCCCCCTGCTGCCCATTGTAGGACTCCCTCTCCGATCCGAACCGAGTAGTTCCCTCCCCGCAGCGATCCTGCAGTGTCCGCACCCCTGCCCCCTTCTCGTATACGAAGCCAGAACGGCCATGGTTCTTATGGATTCGGAGATTGTCATGGACTTGCTTGAGGCACTGCTCGTACTCACTGTTCGTTAACACAAATCGCTTGTGCTCGTCCACCTCACACAAGGACTTCAGCTCAGGCTTCATCTTCGACGCCACGTCCCACATCGCGTGCCGCGCGTACCACTGCTTAGATGGCTTGTTCGCCTTCAGCGCGAACTCCTTGAACTTATCCAACGCGCCTGCAGGAATCGGGCCCCTGACGCGCCCGTGCGGGCACCCATATCGAGCGCACTTCCCGCACACGTCGCTCCCCGTCTTCGGCCGAAACCGGCACTGCTCTCGCCCCCAGCCCCCCCCCCACGTCAGCCCTTTGCAGCGGTCCTCGTCCACGTAATCCGGCTGGAACTGCCGGGACTCTGCCTCGGACGCAAGCGCCCCGTCCGCGGCCCCGCGCTTCCGGCGCGCTCTCCGGGCACCGCGCGGACGCGCGGCCGGCCCGCTGCCATCGCTTGCACCATCGTCAGCACCCCCGACGTCCACGGTCACTCCAGGAAGGACAGGCATCTCCTCGCCATCAGAATCGCTCGGCGGCGCCGCGGCCGAAGCCGCGCCCCGAAGAGCGCGCCTCGCAGCCGCTGCCTGCGGTGCGACGGCGTCCGATCGCGCCCGAGCAGCCCCCGCGTCATCCTCTTCCACCGTAACCCCTGGAAGCATCGGCATGTCCTCACCCGAATCGCTCTCGTCCCCAGACGCACGGCCATGCGTGGCGGCCGCAGCTGCAGGTCGACGAAGCACGGACGCCCCCGCAGCATCGCCCGAATCGGCATCGTCGACGGTGACTCCCGGGATGACTGGCATGTCCTCGCCAGACGACGACGGCGCCCCATCCTCACCAGTCGCGCGTCGCTGCCGCGCAGCAACGGCCGCCATCGAAATTGGGTTCTGCGCACCTCGGAAATGCGCACCTCGCTTGCTTTTCGCGGCTGCCTTCTTTTTCGGCGCGCCTGCAACGGACCGCAGCCACGGCGCGTCCGCAGATTCCGCAGAAGACACCCCAGCTGAGAATGAGGCAGAAAGAAAAACCCCATCGTCGTCCACGATCCGCACCACGTGACCGTGCTCGAGCCAGAGGAGCGCACCGACACACGCCGCGCCAGGCGCACCGAGCCACCATGGACCTGCAACCGCCCCAGAAAAAAAATCCGAAGAAGCCTTCGCTCGAAAAACCCAGTAGCCTGCGCTGCGCATCTGAAGCCACAGCAGCACCAGATCCATATTAGCCTTTTCAACGACTCCGCCGCCCATGCCAGTGCCTACATCATTGCTCAGACGCTCAGCAAAAAAAGCAGTGGCATCAGCAATGTTCCATGCGGAGCCCCCAGAAGCAGCAATGCACAGAGGAAAACACTTCCGAGGCAAACCGACAAAGACACTCCCGTAGTCGACAACCGAGAGCCGCCCTGCAGTCGCAGAATCTTGAACGCGCAAACACCAAGCAGCACCAGCCGACGACGGCGAAGGCACGGGAACCGAAGGAGACGAAACAGGCACAGGCGGAGGGAGCAGCGGATCCTGGACACCTCGCGGGGCAGACACATTTTGCCGTTCCACCCGGTACGTCTTGCGCCAGAATCGGTAGAACGCATCGACGTCCCGAGACACACCGAGGAATCTCTGATTGGGCGGCTTCCACACACAGACATCATGCTTCCACAGCATACAGTTCGTAACCTGAGGGTCGTACGCAGTAAGCAAAGCTGGGTCGACACACCTCGGACCCACCCAACATTCCCTGATGGGCAGTGCATCTGACCGAAGTAAATCGGAGTCCAGGTCGCGCAACTTCTTGTACAAGCCTAGAGAAGGCTCCATGTCGAAAGCAACCAAAGGGAGACGGCCACCACGACCATTGAAAGTAACGGCTTCCAAAGCCTGAACCTTCCGCTGACCCAAGAGGAACCGCCCAGACGCGCGCGAAGCACGAGACACCTGAAAGTACAACACGAGGTCACTAAACGGAAACTTCGGCCAGTAGTATTCAAATTTTCGGCATTCTCCCGCGTGAGCAAACCCTGGCAGACAAAAATCAAGCGCAATATCTTCGGCGATGGCATGCAAATCAGTCCGCGAACTCTGCAACCGCATGACGCCAGCAGCGATGCGACGCGCCCCCACTGCCCAATCGCCCAGGAACGCAACGAAAGCCAAAACACGGGCGATTGGCTCATCCGCATCGGAAACACCCTGCCAAGACATGCACCACCCGATCTCTTCCACGCGACGTCGAACGAGATCCATGGGGAACTCCCGGCGCCCGTCGTTCGTAGATCCCCAGAAGTAAGCCGGACAGGGGCACTCGGCCAAGACCAACCGCGCGCGTCGAGCCCACGCGTCGATATCTCGCAACAACCCACCTGTGACCTCGAGGAACGCTTCGAAGCCAGCGATGTCAGCGAAGAAACGGAAGACCAAGTCGTAGAACACCCACACACGAAACGCATCCTCGGAGGCAAGAGATCCATTCGGGAACAGCGCAGCGACGCGATGAGCCAGAGTCGTCGGCGACAGATCAGGCACGGGGCTGTGAAGACCCGCGGCAAACTGCCCCCGCTTCCTCGCGAACGTCCCCAGCGGAGTAATCCGACCATTGGACACGCCCCTCTCGAAGCGCTTCAGCAAACACGGCTGGTACAGCGAACCCAGCACGAAACCATCACTCTCACCCCCAGCGGCATCAGACGGACCATGGATGGGAACACTCGCAGGAGCAATCCCTGTGATGGCAACGGCAATGTGAAGCAGCCAGACGCACTTGAAGTGAACAAACTCGGGCTTGAGCTTATACTTCTCTGCCAGGAATTGCAAACACTGCCGCTCCGCCAGAGAAGGACTAGCAAATCGAATGCCGCCCGGCGCAACGAGACCCTTCACGAGAGAATCCGCTGGGCACAGGTGCCGGAGAACACACATTCGTTCCTTATCGCGGACGTGCTGACTCGTCACCGCCGCGGCCAAGGGCCCCATTGAACGAACCAACACGGAAGCAAACTGGGGCAGCACGGTCCAATCATCATGCGAAACCTCGTCCGCCGTCTCAGCCAATTGACCAGCAACCTCTTCGACCACGCGCGGGTCCAGCCGCAACCGTTCGCTCACGGACGCCCAAGCGAAGTCATCACTACGCACAGCGGCAAGCACGACTTCAACATCGTCTCGGAATTCAATGGGTACCGAAGCCAAAGCCCCCCCCCGAGCTCCGACAACGCGCAACACCACACCTCGGTCCATGCGCAAGTGCTGCGGCAACGACTCCCACGCGGCCCCCCGATTGAGGACGGCGTCGCTGGCGGACGCGATATCCGCAACACAGCCAACCGCGCCCCCCCTTTGCCCCCCATGGCAGCGGCCGTTACATTTCCCACACCAGTCTCCCTTCATCGACACTCGATTGCCACACTTCCTACCAGCATGGCCTCCGGACCCCAGAACCATTTGGCCGAACTTGCAATGCGGCGACGTGCCATCACAAGCGCACTTTTGACCAACAGAATCCCTGACGCCATCGTCGGGAACGACAGGCGAAGCGAAAGATGCGGCAGCGTCGTCCAGATGCGCCGATACGGTCGGAGCAGCAGATGCGGGCACAACTGGAGGAACGCCGGAGACACCCGCGGAAGAAGACGATTTAGAAACCTCGTCTGCTGGCAGCAGACGCTCCACATCCCCGTCTCCGCGCTGCGGGCCGCCAAGAGACGGAGCCATGAAGACGGCATCAGAACGCGAGCTGCCACCAGGAGAGCCGACCGCAGATGCAAAGTCGCGGCGGGGCCGCTTCATCCCCGCGGCATCCGGGTTGACACCGCCCATACCGGCCTTCGGGGCGCCAGCCACGGACCGAAGCCACGGCGCAGCATCCGCATCTCCAACACGCACGCGAGCGCCCAGCCGATCATCCGAATCCACAACCGCTGCAACATGGCCCTCGGGATACCACACAACAGATCCGAAGTCGTGCCCACATGGACAACCCAGCACCCACACGGCGCAACACACGCCCCGCAGCAAAGCATCTGCACCGTCCGCCCCATAAACGCGCACCATCGCCCCACGCGACTCCAGCCAATCCTGCACGAGAGCAAAGTTCGCCTTCTCCGCCGCGTCACCGCACGCCCCAGCTCCGGAATCATTAGCGCACTGCAACTCGAAGAAGCACTCCGCCTGCGCGCGCGCGCCAGTACCCCCGCACCGAGCGACACTCAATTGCAGACACTTGTTCCGCCACGGCCCCAGGCGATCTCCCGCATCAACGACTCCGAGTCGCCCCGACGCGACGCCACGTCGAAGGCGCCGCCGCCACGCGCGGGACGCGCCAACCCCCCCAGCAGCACCGAGTCGTCCCACGCGGGAACACACATCGCAGGACACACCGCCCACCGCGGCGAAGACACAGGCCACGCGCAAAGCCGCATCGCCAACGCACTGCCCCGCCCTCTGCGACGCCCTCCAGGCAGCGCCCCCCACGCACTCGTCCGCGCCCCGGCCCGCCCTGGCCCTGGCAGCGCGGATGCCAATGCCGGGGGAGAACCTGCGCGCGCACACGCGCCGCCCCCCGCACCTCCGCGCGGAGAGCCCACGCAGGCCACAGTAAAACCACTTGGCGACCCAAACCTTCGCGGCAGACGGCGCCGCATCGGACGGAGCGTCCACGTCGCGCCAGAAGCTCTCTCTCTCTTTCCACATCCGCGCGCGCGCCATCGCGCGCGTCACAGCGCGGCCACCCGAAAGAACTTGTGGCCTTGGCGGGAACAGACCCAGCGCAGCGAAAACTAAAGCTGCAATCAGCGCAACCTCCCCGACTGACAGCGCAGACACCCGCGCTTCCAGAGACGGCAGCGCCACGCGCGGGGTGGACACCGAATCGACAGCCCGCGCCGCTCGGGCATTGAGAAACTGCTGCAGTCGCGCGCTTCTCCGCCCCCCCAGCGCCGCGCGGGACACCCGGGCACGTCGCGGCAACTCATCGCGCGCACGCGGCGACCCATCGCGCGGAAGCGAGCGCGGCACGACCCGAAGCGGGACACGGACCGCCATCTCTTCGTTACGCGCCGCCGCCGCCTCCGTCCGCCGCGCCCACTCCGCCTCCCGCCGCGCGCAGCGCGACCTCCGAAGCAACGCGCGGCACGCCTTGCGATGCGCTTTCTGCTCGCGCTTCGCCGCCTCCCAGGCGGAATCATCAACGACTTCCTCCATGAACACGTCGTGCTCTGCGCGCAAGCTCTCACGCAGCCGGTCCTCCCACTCAACTGATCCCCCCAGCAGCGGGGCGCGCTCCGCGCCCCGCACAGACGGAGCCGGGACCGAGGCCACGGCCGCGACAGAACCGAGGCCAACGCCGGTGACCAAGCGGAAGCCAAAACCGGGGCTGGCCTGACAACGTCGTCAGCTCCAAACCAATCGTCGCCAGCGTCAATCTCGTCGTCCTTGTCACAGTCGCTGGCGGCAGAATCGGAACACTGTCGCAGAAAATTCGCGATAGTTTCCCCCTCCCAGCGCGCTGCCTCCGAAGAGACACATCCGCACCGAGCGGCCCCCGGAGCAGAAGACCCTCGGGAAAAATCGGCGAGGGCATCCCCCTCCGAGAGCGCCCTTCCCGAAACGCCCGCTCGGCCCAGCAGGCCACACGCCGGAGCAGAAAACCGTTGCGAAAAATTCGCGATAGTTTCCCCCTCCCAGCGCACTGACCCAGAGGCCTCCCCGCGCCGCACAGCCCGCGCTGGGGCCGAAAACGCCCGCGAAAATTTGGCGAGCGTTTCGTCCTCCCAGCGCAGACCGCAGTCGCGTCCGCCCACCGCGCCCGCCGCGCCACCGACACACCACGCTTCCGCACATACAGACATTCCCTCCAAACTTTCTTTAATGTAACCCGATGTGATGAACCACCGAGTCCCCATGGCACCAGGCCAACCCGGAGGGGAACCAGGGCCCGCTTTCGCGGGACTTTCCCCGGCCGCACAGCGCGGCGCGACCAGGCGCCCAGCCGGAGCTGGGGCTTCCACAACAGCTAGCTGCCAAGGGAGAGGAGACTCCCGAGCGCCCGCTGCATAGGTCCTTTGTTTAGCCTCGGTAGGATCGAGGTTCCCTTCACTACTATCTTTCTCGGAGAGTGGAGACTCCCGAGCGACTGCCGTGAAGTGTCGATGAACCCCGGCGCGGTTAACCCGGGGGTGTCCGCGCATCGCACCCGCGGAGGGAGAGCCGGCATCAACCCAGCATTTCTCTCGATCACTCGAGAGCACAACCGCGTACGCGGCCGAGCCTTCCCCCACAGCGTGCTCGAAAGCTTCTGCGGGCTCCAGCGTTTCCTCAGATTGCTCTGAGGCACACCCCGAAGGGCGGCCCGGGCAGGAGAGCCCAGGTCTTGAAGAGAGAGGTTCCCGGGTTCTCACCGGGCACGCCGCAGTCCCCGGAGGGAGCCACAGCTCTGCTGGGCTTTCACCAACTCCCCCACCGCCTCCCGGAGGAAGCAGCAGAAGGTCGTCGCGGGTTTCCACCGGACGCGCCGCACTCCGCGCAGGGACGCACGACTCTGCTAGGCTTGCACCAGCTCCCCCACCGCCACCCGGAGGCAGCAGCAGGTCCTGGGCTTTCACCAGGTGCCCCGCCATCTCCTGTGAGACAGCAGATCTCCCTCGGGTTAGCCCCGAAGGTAGGCCCCAGAGCCCGCCGCCGCTCCCTGCGGAACGACTGCAGACCCCCGGGCCGCGCTAGAAGCTCAAGGCTCCTTGAGCCTAAAGGAAGAGGAAGGAGGAGCGCCTGTGGAGGCTGCGCGGCGGCGGCGGCCCCCCCCCCTCGTCGTCGTCGTCGTCGTCGTCGTCGTCGTCGTCGTCGTCGTCGTCGTCGTCGTCGTCGTCGTCGTCGTCGTCGTCGTCGTCGTCGTCGTCGTCGTCGTCGTCGTCGTCGTCGTCGTCGTCGTCGTCGTCGTCGTCGTCGTCGTCCGTCGTCGTCGTCGTCGTCGTCGTCGTCGTCGTCGTCGTCGTCGTCGTCGTCGGTCGTCGTCGTCGTCGTCGTCGTCGTCGTCGTCGTCGTCGTCGTCGTCGTCGTCGTCGTCGTCGTCGTCGTCGTCGTCGTCGTCGTCGTCGTCGTCGGTCGTCCGTCGTCGTCGTCGTCGTCGTCGTCGTCGTCGTCGTCGTCGTCGTCGTCGTCGTCGTCGTCGTCGTCGTCGTCGTCGTCGTCGTCGTCGTCGTCGTCGTCGTCGTCGTCGTCGTCGTCGTCGTCGTCGTCGTCGTCGTCGTCGCCCCTCCCGCTCCCTCGCCGCTGCTGCCCTCTGCTTGCCTTGCCCTGCTGCGCTCCCCGCCGCTGCCCTCGCCGCTGCCCTCCCGCTGCCCTCCCCGCTGCTGCCCTCGCCGCTGCTGCCCTCCCCCGCTGCTGCCCTCCCGCCGCTGCTGCCTCCCGCCGCTTCCTTGCCCTCCCCGCTGCTGCCCTCGCCGCTGCTCCCGCTCCCTCGCCGCTCCCTGCTGGCCGGCCCCCCTCTGCTTGCCTTGCCCTGCTGCGCTCTCCCGGTGCCTTCCCGCCGCCCCCTCGCGCCTCCGTCGTCGTCGCTGTCGCCCCTCCCGCTCCCTCGCCGCTGCTGCTCTTTTCTGCTCCCTGCTGGCCGGCCCCTCCTCTGCTTGCCTTGCCCTTCTGCTCTCTCCCGCTGCCCCCCCGCCGCGGCCGCGGCTGGAAGAAGAAAACCACCGTGAAAAATTCGCGATAGTTTCCCCCTCCCAGCCGCTGCGGCAGCCGCGCCTGCGCAGCCGCGGCCGCGGCCGCGGCTGGAAGAGGAAAACCACCGCGAAAAATTCGCGATAATTTCCTCCTCCCAGCCGCGGCCGCAGCCACAGCCAGAGCCGCAGCCGCGGCCGCGGCCGCGGCTGGAAGAAGGAAAACCACCGCGAAAAAATCGCGATAGTTTCCCCCTCCCAGCCGCGGCCACGCCAGCCGAGCCGCAGCCGCGGCCGCGGCCGCGGCTGGAAGAAGAAAACCGCCGCGCAGATTCGCGATAATTTCCCCCTCCCAGCCGCAGCCGCAGCCGCAGCCGCGGCCGCGGCCGCGGCCGCGGCTGGAAGAAGAAAACCACCGCGAAAAAATCGCAATAGTTTCCCCCTCCCAGCCGCGGCCGCAGCCACAGCCAGAGCTGCAGCCGCGGCCGCGGCCGCGGCTGGAAGAAGAAAACTATCGCGAAAAATTCGCGATAGTTTCCCCCTCCCAGCCGCGGCCGC
>CAUYUJ010000228.1:112500-115000 GCA_963575745.1 Prorocentrum cordatum | reverse complement strand
TCGGCACACCCCTCACACGGCTCGTGGCCCCGTGGGAAGCTCCACCGAGGACGCCAGTGGCAGGGTTTGGTGGCCCCGGCCCATTTCGGCACACCCATCACGCGGTTCGTGGCACCATAAGGAGCTCCACCGAAGGCCCCAGTCGCAGGGTTCGCATGAGAGCCCCGTTCCATTTCGGCGCACCCTTTACGAGGATCGTTGCCCCATAGGGAGCTCCACCGAAGGCGCCAGTGGCGGGGTTTGCATGGCGGCCCCGCCCTATGTCGGCGCACCCCTCACACAGTTCTTGGTCTCATAGGGAGCTCCACCGAAGGCGCCGGTGGTAGGGTTTGCATGGCGGCCCCGCCCGCCCCATGTCGGCGCACCCCTCACGAGGATCGGAGTAATCACTTTTTGTCAGAGCTCCGGGGCCCGAAAGCGGACCCAGGGGGCCGAGATCGATGTCCAGAGGCGAGCCCACACAGCGTTTCAGCGAGCCCAGACCTAGCCAGAAACTCCCTCCAGCCACCCTCTGCCTCCCGACTCCGTCCCTATTGTCTTGTTTTTTCCCTCCTCCTCCTCCTGCGCTCTCCCGCCCCATTCTTTCTCCTGCTTCCTCCCACCTCTTCCCCCCCGTGCTCGTTTTCTTGGAGGGCGCACTGCTACTGGTGATGGCGAGGCAGTTCCGGTCAGGTTGAGGGGGGTCAGGATGAGGAGAATTATGATGATGTCCATACGAGGATGAGGAGGGGGGATGAAGATCGGGAGGTGAGCAGGCCGCGATGCCGCCCCCGGAGACCTCCTTGGTTCCCAACCATCCTGTGGTGTTGGGTCCTCGTTTTGATGAGACGGTCCCCGCGTCTGCTCCTCCTCCTCCTCCTCCCTCCTCCTCCCCCTCCTCCTTCCTCCATGCGTTTCACCCACCCAGTACAACGTTCCGTGGCCCCAGAGGGAGCTCCACGTAAGGCCCCAGGGGGGGGCTACCACATGCTTCTGCCACACCCAGTACAGCGCTTCGTGGCCCCATAGGGAGCTCCACGTAAGGCCCCAGGGGGGGGGACCACATGCGTCTGCCATACCAAGTACAGCGCTTCGTGGCCCCATAGGGAGCTCCACGTAAGGCCCCAGGGGGGAGGGGTACCACATGCGTCTGCCACACCGAGTACAGCGCTTCGTGGCCCCATAGGGAGCTCCACGTAAGGCCCCAGGGGGGGGCTACCACATGCTTCTGCCACACCCAGTACAGCGCTTCGTGGCCCCACAGGGAACTCCACGTAAGGCCCCAGTGGGGGTTGCCACATGCGTCCGCCACACCCAGTACCGTAAGGGCCCAGTGGGGGTGGCCACATGCGTCCGCTACACCGAGTACAGCGATTCGTGGCCCCATAGGGAGCTCCACGTAAGGCCCCAGTGGGGGTGGCCACATGCGTCCGCCACATCCAGTACAGCGCTTCGTGGCCCCATAGGGAGCTCCATCGACGCCCCCATTGAGACCGCCCACACGCGTGCCACATACCCACGTTGCCACTTGCACCCAACCAGTACAACGTCTCGTGGCCCAGGAGCTCCACCGAAGCCCCCAGTGGGACCGTCCGCATGCGCCCAGAAAGCTAATTTGTTTTTTTCACCCACCCAGCAACAGCGTTTCACCGGAGCCCCCAGTGGGACCGTCCGCATGCGCCCCAGAAGCCCAAGTTGGCATTTTCACCCACCAGTATGGCGCTTCGTGGCCCCATAGGGAACTCCACCGAAGCCCCCAGCGGGACCGTGCTACCGCCCGCATGCGTTCCCCACCACCCAGTGCAGCGCTTCGTGGCCCCATAGGGAGCTTCACCGAAAAAGATATTCAGAATTGCGGTACCCACAACTGCATGTGGTTGGGTCCTTCGCCCGGATATTTTGATGAAAAATCAAGAAGGTGTTCAAGTCCTCGCTTGGGGGGTGCTCATCTCGGGGAATCTCCGGCGCTTCTTAAAATTTGGGGATCAAATATCGCCTGCGGGGGGGCGCGAGTACATGATGTAGTCGTAGTAGTAGTCGTAGTAGTAGTAGTAGTAGTAGTAGTAGTAGTAGTAGTAGTAGTAGTAGTAGTAGTAGTAGTAGTCGTAGTCGTAGTCGTAGTCGTAGTCGTAGTCGTAGTCGTAGTCGTTAGTAGTAGTAGTAGTAGTAGTAGTAGTAGTAGTCGCAGCAGCAGTAGTAGTAGTAGTAGTAGTAGTATAAGTAGTAAGTATAGTATAGTAGTATTAGTAGGTAGTAGAGTAGTAGTTAGTAGTTAGTATGTAAGTAGTATTATTAGTAGTAGTAGTAAAGTAGTAGTAGTAGTAGTAGTTAGTAGTAGTAATGTGATTTAAAATATATAAATAATTAGTAGTGTATAGTAGCAGCCGTAGTAGTAGGAGTAGAGTAACGTAGTAAGTAGTCGACATACGAGTAGTTATTAGTAGTAGTCAGTAGTAGTAGTAGTAGTAGTCAGTAGTAAAAAAGAAGTTTTTAGGAGTAGCAGTAGTAGTGGTAGTAGTAA
>CAUYUJ010000228.1:90000-107500 GCA_963575745.1 Prorocentrum cordatum | reverse complement strand
GTCTTGGGGTAATCCTGGGCGTCTTGGAGCGATCTTGCGGCGTCTCGTAGCCCTCTGAGATTATCTTGGCGACCTCTTCGGGGCATCTTGGCCCTTCTTGAGGTTTTCGGGGGGGCCCTGAAGGCGGCGCCCAGGAGCAAGACCATCTCTGAGGCGGACTTGCCAGGACCTTGCCATACCTTGCTAGGAGCAAAACCGTATTTTGCGGCATGGGACCCCCAGAGGCGGCCCCGCGCACGCGAACTGGAAAACGCTGAACCAGTCACCGGAGATTCTAGCACGCCTCTGGCCCGTTGGGCCAGCGAATTATCGCGGGCACTCGCCCCATCCGCGTTCATGCACCCAATTGCAAGACCGAGGCATATCCGTATGATGCCAAGAATTGTGATCTTGATAAAGTGCATAGTGAGTTGGTCACGGATGTGATGATCTTGCTTTTCTGGTGCTGGCGTGGCCGTCAGCTTTCGGATGGGTGTCGGCGCCTGTCCGCGCGGTGGCATCGAGCCACGTAGGATAACATTGTAGTGAAACTTGTTGCCAATTAGCTGTTTGTGGTGATTGGGAATGTAGTGGCGCATAGCCGTGGCGCACACGTATTTGTCGACGTGGCTGTCGACTGGTGCATCGTCACACGAAGTCAATGGCCTGACTTCCTTCTGCGAAGGAACGTTTGCACGGCAAGAACCACCATGCTGGCAGTCCATCAAATTGTGCCGTGGAATACTGGCAAAAGAGGCAGCGCCAGTCACACGGTAGTGAGGCCAGTTCTTTGCTACCAAGTCGAAGGCAAGATAGTAAGGCGAACCATGCACTACACCTTAAGCGTTCTCATGGCCCGACCATACTGAAGCATGAGCGTGCAGTCTTGAGATGGGACACGGGATAGAAGATGCTAGAGGGTGCAAGTTAAACGGAATGTGTTCCGTGCGTCGCAGCGGCAGGGTCCACATGGCGCACCTGCGCCCGACTCGGCACACCCCTCACGCGTGTCGGGGCCCTGTATGGCACTCCACCGAAGTCCCCAGCGACAGGGCCCGCATGCTGCCCCCGCACCCGATGCAGCACACCCCGCGAACGCTAGTGCCATCACAGGGAGCCCCACCGAAGGCCTCAGCGGCAGAGTTCGCATGGCGCTCCCGCCCCCAATTCGGCGCACCCCTCACGCGCTTCGTGGCTCCGCAGGGTGCTCCTCCTACGGCTCCTATGGTAGGGTTCGCATTGCGCACCCGCCCCCACTGAAACTCACCCAGGGCCGCCGCGTGGAAAGTTTAGATGGCGGCGCCGCGCCGATTTCGGCACACCCCTCACGCAGATCGCGGCCCTCCTCCTCTCCTTCCTCTTCCCCCTCCTCCTCCCCGCCCACCCATGTGCGTTTTTCTCCCCATCCACTCCCCAACTTTCTTGCCAAACCCCCTCCTTCCTCTCACCTGCCTCGCGACGCTAGCAGCTGCATGTGGTTGGGTCCTTCGCCATGGTAGTGTTTTTCAATACGGGGTCCCTGGAAGTCCCCAGACATCCGGCTGCTCCAATTTTTTCGATTCATGGGCCCCAGAGGTCTGGATGGACCACTTCTCTAGGGCCGGTGTTTCGTCCTGGGTCGTTTTTTGCTGGTGCCGATGTCCAACGAGGGCCCCAGGAGGCCGCAAACAGCCAAAAACCGTCCGCTCCCAGCTGCCTTGATACGCTCGTTTTGAAACGCAACACGTGCCGTGTTCAAAACGTCCGTGATAACACGCTGCGTGTTGGCTCAACGTGTTGGCCCACGTGTTGGCGAACGTATCGCGCCAACGTACGTTTTCAGTATATCTGTGGAGTTCCATGTCAACACGCTACATGTTGCGTGTTGCGTATCGGGCGGCTGAGCCGCCCGCTGCAATTTTGTCGGATCTCTGGGTCCAGACGACCCCTTCCCCGCGACCAGCTGTTCATCCCAAGCCGTTTTTTTCACGGCCCAGAGGCCGAGACTGACAGACAACATTTGTCTTGATTCGTCATTACGCTGGAAGTCTGGGAGCATTGGGTGTACTGTCGAGCATCTGATTGAGAAACTTCCTTCCGAATAGCTGGGCCAGCGTTTCTTGACCAGCTCGTCGGAAAGCTGGCCCAGTTTCTTGAGCGCACTCGCCCCTCCAGCGTCAACACGAAGATACGGTCCAGGCTTGCCTTCGGAAACATCGGGAAGCTGGCCCAGATTTCTTCGAACACCGTTTCATGGATCGCATGCATGTTCGGTTGCACGCTGGAAGTCTGGGAGCATTGAACCCAGACATGCGATGTCCTGATCTTTTCAGGACGGCGTCCCCAGAAGTCCCCACCCGTTCTCTGGGGCCGGTTTTTCATCCTGCGTCGTTTTGTTGACGGCCCCAGGGCCCGGCGAGGGCACCCAGGGGCCGAAGATAGCGAAAAGTTGGCCGCTCTGCTTTTTCAACGACGCGTTCATGTCTGGGAATGTGTGCAGCACGTCGCAGAGATGTGTGCCTCCCAACGCGAGGCTACGTGATCCTGCAGCCCCCCACGCCGGTGGCGGACCTGCTGCGCCGGGGGGCGCCAAGGGCCTTCGCGGACTGCGAGCACCCCCTGCGCTGCTGAGCCGATAGCAGCGCCCGTGCCTGCGTCGGGTCGGGACAAACTCAGGTCGGGCCTGTCCCTCTACAGGAGGAATATTCAAAAATAGTCAAAAAAATGATCGGGGGACGATTTTCAGACTATTTTTGAATATTTTTAGGCATTTGGGGGGTATTTCTCATTCTTCGTCCAACATCCGCCTGTACGGGGACGCGCCCGACCTAAGGATAAACCCAGAGGTCCGAGGCTCCAAAAACACACATTGGAGCGGGCGGTTTTTGGCCGCGTTCGGTCCCCCTTTGGGGCCCTCGCCAGGCCTCGGCACCAGCAGAAGACGACCCCGGGACGAGAAAAAGCGGCCCCAAGAGAAGCAGTGCAGGCCTCTGGGGCCCATGCATCGAAGAAAGTGGAGCAGCCGGATGCCTGGGGAGGAGCGCGGTGGCAGTCCGCTGTGTTCCCGGACATCCTCAGAGGAGGGCGAGTTGAGATAACGGTAGTTGGCTTTCGGGGGGCCCCTTGTCGGCGTTGTTGGACGCAGCTCGAAAGATTGGTGCGTTTGGTTCCGGAGAGGGGCCTCGGGACCGATTTTGAGCGGATGTGCCCTCGTCCACCCCCCCTCTTGACTTCAGTCGGGCATGTCCCTCCACAGGAGGAGTATTCAAAAATAGACAGAAAATAGTCTGGGGACGACTTTAGACTATGTTTATATGTTTGATGTTTGTTCGACTATGTATAATTTTTTTACTCGAAAATGCGGCCGTGGGAGGACATGCCCGACCTAACCCTTGACCGATCCTCTCGGGGCCCATCCAGCGCAGATTCCCGGGCCCTTCCAAGGCGGGAGTCCGTGGCGTTCAAGGACGTCCGAAGGATTGATATGTTTCAATCTGGGAGTTGTTCCATGTTCTGCCCCCTCCTCCTCCGCCTCCTCCTCCTCCAGTTCGCACCCGCCCCCCCCCCCCCACATATATATATACACACACATATATATAATGTATGAACATATACATATACATATGTATAGGTGTATGTATGTATGTATGGATGTATGTATGTATATATGTAAATATGTATGTATGTACGTATGTATGTATGTGTGTATGTATGTATGTATGTATGTGTGTGGATGTATGTATGTATGTATGTATGTATGTATGTATGTATGTATATATGTATGTATGTGTGTATGTGTGTATGTATGCATGTATGCATGTGTATGTATGTATGTATGTATGTATGTATGTATGTATGTATGTATGGGTACGGGTATGGGTATGTGTATGTTTATGTGTATGTGTATGTGTATGTATGTGTGTTTGTATGTATGTAAGTTTGCATGTGTGCATGTATGTATGTATGTATGAATGAATGAATGTATGTATGTGTGTATGTATGTATGTGTATATGTGTATTCCTATTTATATATTTTTACAGGGCCGGGGACCCCGGAAAAGCGGCACACGGTGCCCACCCACCCACCCACCCAAACGAATTATTGACGTTTCGCGTATCCCCACCAGCCCATCTCACAGCATCAACTCTTGCGAAGCATGCCGACAGTCGTGTTTTTCAGGCGTGTGTCCGCTTGGCCCCGCATATCTCCCCTGTTCCTCCTTCCTCCCGCCTCCTTGTACATCCTCCTTGTGGGGGGAGCGGGAGAAGGACTAGGCGGAGGAGGAGGGAGAGAAAGCGCTCCTCGTGGTTTGAGTCGTTCGGGCTTCTCGTCCTGGTGTGATTCGTTCGGGCCCTTCTTCCTGGTGTGAGTCGTTCGGGCTCTTCGTGGTGTGAGTCGTTCGGGCTCTTCGTCCTGGTGTGAGTCGTTCGGGCTTCTCGTGGTGTGAGTTGTTCGGGCCCCTCATCCTGGTGTGAGTCGTTCGGGCCCCTCCTCCTGGTGTGACTCGTTCGGGCTCCTCCTGGTGTGAGTCGTTCGGGGCCCGCGTCGTGGTGTGAGTCGTTCGGGCTCCTCGTGGTGTGAGTCGTTCGGGCGCCTCTTCCTGGTGTGAGTCGTTCGGGCCCCTCCTTGTGGTGTGAGTCGTTCGGGCTCTTCGTGGTGTGAGTCGTTGGGGCCCCTCGTCCTGGTGTGAGTCGTTCGGGCTCCTCGTGGCGTGAGGCGTTCGGGCACCTCGTCCCCTTTTGGGGCGTCTTGGGGGCCTCTTGGCGGCCCCAGGGGCTTCTAGGAGCGTCTTGGGTGCCTGGGGGGAGCCTCTTCGGGCCTCTTGGGAGCCTCTTGGAGGCCGTTTGGGGCGTCTTGGGAGCCTCTTGGCGGCCCCAGGGGCTTCCAGGAGCGTCTTGGGTGCCTCGGGGGAGCCTCTTGGGGCCTCTTGGGGACCTCTTGGGGGCCTCTTGGAGGCCTCTTGGGGGCCTCCCGGGGACCTCTTGGGGCCATCTTGGGGCCTCTTGGTGCCTCCTGGGCGCTTCTTGGGGCCATCTTGGAGGGAATGGATCAAAGAAGAGGGGAGCTTCAATGAGCGCTGCCCCCTCAGAAGGGCAAATGAGCCCAAAACCTTCGTAAAATCAATGATTTGTCCTTGAAGGAAGAGGGGAGCTTTCATGAGCGCTGCCCCCTCAGAAGGCCAAAATGGGGCCGAAACCGTAGTAAAATCAATGATTTTGGCTTCACAGAAGAGGAGAGGGTTTTTTCTGGTTCCCCCCGTCGGGGCCAGAATCCTCGTGAGGGGTGTCGTTTTTTAGCCCTCCCAGGAGTCGAAAATGACCCCCCTGACGACCCGCGAAACCCCCTCTCCAGGTCCAGGGGGAGGGGGTAGGGGGAGGGGTAAACCCCTCCCCGAAGGGGAAGAAGAGGGGTTGAGAACAGAGAGGACTCCCTAAACCACTCACGCCCAAAGGGCTGGTGGGATTTCGGCCTCCCCGAGCCTTTGGGGCGCTCCTGCAGAGTGCTTCGTTTCTGTCCTGCGAGTGCGACGCGAAAATTACTCACTGCGTGGAGCTCCCCATATGTGCATCTCATGTTTAATGTCATGCCGTGGTGAGCGTCTCTTCATGAGCGGTCGACTACAATAGCGCGTCCACGTGGGCGACAGGGCCGACGAAGACGAGTGACCCCTAATGCGAGTGATTGCGTATGAGTCAGAGTGAGCTTTGAGTACGGTTGAATGCGAGCCTTTTCCTCTTCATCCCCCCTCCTCAGCTGCCAGGCCTTCCCCTTTTTTTCAGCCCGTGGTAGCTTTGGAGCTTCCCACATGTGCATATGTTGTAGGATAGTTGGCAGTGGGATATGTAAGACGAGCGTGTGGCCACACAAGGCCATAAGTGCATGTCATGTTGGAGGATAGTGCCACGGTGAGCATTTATCTACCGTGCAACCACCCCTGGCGGCTCCCCATCGGGGTGCTGCAACCAGCGCCCCGCTTGAGACATGAGTAAGTCCGACAGGAGGGGGGGAGAAAAGAGGAGGAGGGAGAAGAAAGAGTAGGAGGCGTCCAAGTAATAACAAGAACACCATCAGGGGTGCTGAAACCAGCGCCCCGCCTGAGACATCCTCACGATCTGCTCTCCAAGCGAAGGATGTTGGGCCCGGAAACAAGCAAACCGCCTGAGACATCCCAAAAAAATTGCCGCGAACGAGCCCGTGCAAACCCCCCTGGCGGCTCCCCTTAGGGGTGCTGAAACCAGCGCCCCGCCTGAGACATCCTCACAATCTGCTCTCCAAGCGAAGGATGTTGAGCCCAGAAACAAGCAAACCGCTTGAGACATCCCCACTAAATGGCCGCGAACGAGCCCGTGCAACCACCCCTGGCGGCTCCCCTTAGGGGTGCTGAAACCAGCGCCCCGCTTGAGACATCCTCACAATCTGCTCTCCAAGCGAAGGATGTCGAGCCCGGAAACAGTCAAACCGCTTGAGACATCCCCACAAAATGACCGCGAACGAGCCCGTGCAACCACCCCTGGCGGTTCCCCTTAGGGGTGCTGAAACCAGCGCCCCGCCTGAGACATCCTCACAATCTGCTCTCCAAGCGAAGGATGTTGAGCCCAGAAACAAGCAAACCGCCTGAGACATCCCCACAAAATGGCCGCGAGCGGGCCCGTGCAACCACCCCTGGCGGCTCCCCTTAGGGGTGCTGAAACCAGCGCCCCGCCTGAGACATCCTCACAATCTGCTTTCCTAGCGAAGGATGTTGAGCCCAGAAACAAACAAACCGCCAGAGACATCCCCACAAAATGGCCCCGAACGAGCCCGTGCAACCACCCCTGGCCGCTCCCCTTAGGGGTGCTGAAACCAGCGCCCCGCCTGAGACATCCTCACAATCTGCTTTCCAAGCGAAGGATGTTGAGCCCAGAAACAAGCAAACCGCCTGAGACAACCCCACAAAATGGCCGCGAACGAGCCCGTGCAACCACCCCTGGCGGCTCCCCTTAGGGGTGCTGAAACCAGCGCCCCGCCTGAGACATCCTCACAATCTGCTCTCCAAGCGTACTGTGTATGAGTAAGTCTGGGTATGAGTGAGTCTGTGTATGAGTACGTCTGGGTATGAGTAAGTCTGTGTATGAGTATGTCTGTGTATGAGCATGTCTGAGTGTGCTTGTTTTAAATGGGTGTATTGTTTGTTGTATATAGGCTGAGTATGAGTAGGTCTGAGTATGAGTAAGTCTGAGTATGAGTAAGTCTGTGTATGAGTAAGTCTGAGTATGAGCAAGTCTGAGTATGAGTAAGTCCGACAGGAGGGGAGGAGGAAAAAGGAGGAGGAAGAAGGAGAGGGAGTAGGAGGCGTCCAAGTAATAACAAGAACCCCATCTTAGGATATGGGGGAAAAAAAACCCCACGACGGCCAAAGAGGGCCCCGAGACACCCGAAGACCGGCCCAAGACGCCCAATCTGGGCCCAAGACTGCCCAAGACGCGTCCAAGACGCCCCCAGAGACCCCCAAGAGGCCTCCCAAGAGAGCCCCGAGAGGCTACAATTGTTGATTTTCCTGTGCGTTCTCCGGTGTTTTTGGCCTTCTCGCTTTTCCCGCTTCCCGACGCTCCACAATGGCCCAAGAGGCTCCCTAGATCGCCCCAATACTGCCCAAGAAGGCCCCAACACGGTCCAGGAGGGCTCCGAGACCTCCCAAGAGGCGCCCAAGACGGCCCAAGAGAGCACCAAGACGGCCCCAAGAGAGACCCAAGAGGGCGCCCAAACATTCAAAAATTACATTTTCCGCCGCGAGAGGGCCCCAAGAAACCGGGAGAGAGCCCCATGAGGCCCCAAGAGAATCCCAAGAGGCCCCAAGGAGCCCCCAAGAGGCACGCAAGAGGCCCCACAAAGATCCCAAGAACCCCAAAACGCCCCCAAGACGCTTCAAAACTGCCTCCCAGAGGGCCCCGAGAGGCGCACCACGAGATCCCAACACAGCGGTCTCCCCCTCTCATTATCCCTTCTCTTTGTCTTCGCCTTCTTCGTCGTCGTCGTTGTCGTATCCAATGGCGCAGCGAGGCCATTTTCCGTTCAAACCACCGAAGGACCCAAGAGCTCCCCCTCCTCTTCCTCATTCTCTTCCTCCTCTACCTCCCCCCCTCCTTTTCTTAATTCCCCGTGATGTTTCACGTTCCGCCCAGCCAAAGGTCTGGTAGAAGCAGCTCTCCTCACTCTCCCAAGTCTCTGCTGCGGATTTCTTCCGCGACACCTCGGCTGTACCCCAGAAATCCACATAATCTGTCCTCGTCATCCTCTTCCTCCTCTTTATCCTCCTCCTCTTCCTCCTCATCCTTCTCCTCATCCTCTTCATGTTCCGCCTCCCGCCTCGACTGAGCTTCTCGCAACACTCAACACAAACCGTCGGGGCCACGACGCCATCTCATCGGGACGCGCTGTTGGGAACCAGGGTTTTTGTGACATGTCGGAGAATTGGCCGTCGGGGACCTTCGGTTTCAGTATACATCCTGGGGAAACACTCCCTGGGGACTCGCGGCCGCACGAACACTTGCAACGCCCCCCCCCCCCCTTCCTCCGCTTGACTCGCAGAGAGGCCGAGCGGCACCGCGCCGCGCCGCCGGGGATGGGGAGAATGGACAAAAAAGAAGCGGCGACGGGGGCAGAGGAAGAGGAGGAGGAACAGGAGGAGGAGGAGGAGGAGGGGGAGGAGGACGAGGAAAGGAAAAGGGGAAGGAGGAAGAAGAGATAACGGAAAGTAGTCTAATCAACTTCGCCAGAGATATGCTCGCAACTCCGACCTCAGAAGCGCCTTGTTTCGCATCGGTCCCGCCGTTTTCGCTTGAGACATCATCGCAGCTCTGGGGCCCGAGACACTCTCAGTTGAGGTGTTCCAGCCACTGTCGCCTGAGACACTCTCACAAGTCTCACTTCGGAGGTGCCTTGCACCATGGTGGTTCGGCCACTTTCGCGCGCGACTTCTCGCAACTCTAAGTTCAAGGATGCCCTGGGCAGAGGTGTTCAGACCACTCCTCGCTTGAAATTTCCTCGCACGGCTGACTTCGGATATGCCTCCCCCTGAGCGGAGGTGTTCAGGCCATTTTCACCCGGGACGTCCTCGCAACACTGACCTCGGCGACGCATTGTCCCATGGTAGTCTGACCACGTTTGCCTGAGACCTTCGCGCCTTTTAGTGGCGCGATGATACGAGCAAGTGGTCAGGCCACTACCGCCTGATATACGCATGTGTACGCGCACACATAGTTACACTGACCATTTGCATATACATGTACATACCCATACAAACGTATATATATATATATCTATATATATATATATATACATATATATATAATATAAATATATGTATATATGTATGTATGTACATATGTACTATGTACTATGCAATCATAGACGCATGTGTGTGCGCATGTACGCACGTTCGCACTCCGCGAGCGTGCGAAATCCAAAGGACCAAGGTGCATGGCGCGCAGCGCCAATGCAGTCTTGTATATATATATATAGAGAGAGAGAGAGAGATCGGGCAGCGCCAAGAAGGGGGGTCGCCACAAGCTGGGCCGCCACCTCCTCGAGGTGGAGGGCACCCCTGGACCCTCGCCGGGAACGGCCCTTTGGGGCCCTTTCGGGCCCCGGGGACCATACGGATCTAGGGCGAAAAGCGGCACCAGGAGAAGGGGTCGGGACTTTGGCTCCAGGCGCAAAGGGGGCCTGGTGGTTTTTGTGCGTGTTGTTTTTAATAAGAAAACCTATGCGAGTCTCTCTCTACGACTCCTTCTCTTTCTCTCTCTCTCTCTCTCTTTCATTATTTTTCTCGATGTGTTTCCGTTTCTCTCTCTCTCTCTCTCTCCCTGTCTCTCTACATGTTTCCATTGTCCTGCGTCAAACCTGCGCCGATCCTTCTCCCACCTAGCCGAGAGCATTTGAAACCTTCAGAACAGGAACCCTTTGGAAAGCACCACAAAGGGATTCCATGTGAAAGCCTCTCAACAGGAACCCTTTGAAAGGCACCACAAAGGAGTTCCATTGGAAAGCCTCTCAACAGGTCTTCATTTGGGAAGCGCTACAAATGGATTCCATTTGAAAGCATCTCAACAGGATTCCTTTGGAAAGCACCACAGAGGGATTCTATTGGAACGCCTCACAATCGGAATCTGTTGGAAAGCGCCACAGAAGGATTCTATTGGAAAGCCTCTCAGCAGGATTCGTTTGGAAAACCACACAATGGTACCATTGGAAAGCCTCTCAACAGGATTCCTTTGGCAAGCCCCACAGAGGTACTCTATGGGAAAGCCTCACAATCGGATTACATTGGAAAGCTTCACAATCTGATTCCTTTGGGAAGCACCCCGAAGGGAGTTTGTTGGAAGGCCTCACAACAGGAACCCTTTGGAAAGCACCCCAAAGGGATTCTAGTGGAAAGCCTGACAGCAAGAACCCTTCGGAAAATGCTACAAAGGGTTTCAATTGGAAAGCGTCACAAAGGAAATCCTTTGGAAAACTACACAAAAGGGATTCCATGGGAAAGCCTCACAATTGGAATCTTTTGAAAAGCGCAACAAAGGGATTCCATTGGAAAGCCTCACATCAGGAACCCTTTGAAAAGCACCACAAAGGAGTTCCATTGGACAGCCTCCCAACAGGATTCCTTTGGAAAGCACAACAGAGGGATTCTATGGGAAAGCCTCACATTCGGAATCCGACAGAAATCGCAACAAAGCGATTCTACTGGAACGCCTCACAATCGGAATCCTTTGGAAAGCACAACAAAGGAGTTCCATTGGAAAGCCTCCCAACATGGTTTCTTTGGAAAGCGCAACAGAGGGATTCTATTGGAAAGCCGCAATCCAAACTGCTACCGTTGGGAGGATGGCGCTGGAGCACAAATCCTCACAACAGGAACCCTTTGGAAACCATCACAACAGGAACCCTTTGGAAATCCTCACAACAGGAACCCTTTGGAAATCACCACAAAGGGATTCCATTGGAAAGCCTCCCAACAGGATTCCATTGGAAAGCACAACAGAGGGATCAAATTGGAAAGCCTCACAACAGGATTCCTTTGGAAAGCACCCCAAAGGGATTCTCATGGAAGGCCTCTCAACAGGATTCCGTGGGAATGCATCACAGAGGGAGGGTTCAGCGCCGCAGGTACGAACCCCTCCCGCGACCTCCTCCCTGCGACTCCTCTCCATCCTCTTCCTCCTCCCCCTCCTCCCCCATCCCCCCCTTCTGAAGGACTGCAACAACTTTGGGAAAACCATTGGAAAAACCAAAAAAAACAAAGAAACCTAAGTGCTGGAAACGAAAACTTTAGGAAACCCATTGGAAAAACCAAAAAAAAAAAAAAACAAAGATTCCACAGAGAGTGCGGGGATTCCCTTTGGACGTGTCCCTTCGGACGGGTGTTCCCCGCACTCTCTGTGGAATCTTTGTTTTTTTTGTTTTTTTTGGTTTTTCCAATGGGTTTCCTAAACTTTCCGTCTCCACCACTTAGGTTTCTTTGGTTTTTTTGGTTTTTCCAATGGTTTTCCCAAAGTTCTGGCATTCCTTCAGAAAAAGGGGAGAGGGGGAGGAGGCGGAGGAGGACGAGGAGGAGGAGGAGGAGGAGGAAGAGGAGGATGATCGGGAACAGGATGAGGAGGAAGACGGAGAAGGATGAGGAGGAAGAGGAATGCGCTACGAACGAAAACACACAGAAGAGAGAGCGAGAGAGAGAGAGAGAGAGAGAGAGAGAGAGACGCATGAAACCCTCGGAGGGCCGAACGCCCGCCGAATCATCCAGTCTGGAGCTGAAAAAGATCACGCTTAAAAACCACCAGGCCCCCTTTGCGCCTGAAGCCGATCAAGTCAGTGACGTCACACGGCACGACGCCGTCGCCATATCTGTTGCATGGGCTCACGTACATATACTTACTGTTGATTTTCTCTGTCAGTAGCATACCATGTTGGCGAGCTATCGCCTTGACCTGTTCGTACAAATCCACCACCTCTGCTTTAGGCGAGTCGAACTTCCTCTCAATAATGTCCACTGCGTCCTTGCATTTGAGAATCTTAGCATCCGCTCCACGCGGCTACATGTCTCAGATGGATGCAAGACACAACTTGCAAATCGCGAGCACACAATGATGCGCGCGAAATGCCCTGGAGCCCAAATGACGACGGAATCAACATGGCATGCCCAAAAAAAACACATGCAACTCAATTGTTGCAACACTACCTGCGGATTTGCATCGATTGCAATTGAGATCAGCGTAGATATGATATGCGAGAAGTCGCAATGATGAGTGCAACACTTGCAAACATATTATCAAACTCTTCTTTTTTTGAAGCGTACACCCTGCAAAATATATGATTATGTCGATATGGTGAGAACCATGTTGAAAAGTTAGCGGAGTTACTAACTTTTAAAACCCGGGCTAACTCAGGGCTCCGGCTTAGCAAACTTGTGAGTGCGCCAACTAATTTTCACATGTTATAACCTGTAATAACCTACTTATAACATGCTTATAACCTATTATAACTATTGATAACTCTTATAACAAGTCAATTCCTTCAGGTGGGATGATCCCCAACAGGAACCGGAACCGGAACCGGAACCGGAACCAGCACTTTCCAGCATGTCTGCAACGTCCAACCCAGAGCTGCCGGCGGCAAAGATGATGGATTGGGATGATCCCCAACCGGAACCGGAACCGAAACCAGAACCGGAACCGGAACCAGCACTTTCCTGCATGTCTGCAACGTCCAACCCAGAGCTTCCGGCGGCAAAGATGATGGATTGGGATGATCCCCAACCGGAACCGGAACCGGAACCGGAACCGGAACTAGAACCGGAACCGGAGCCGGAACCGGAACCGGAACCAGCACTTTCCTGCATGTCTGCAGCGTCCAACCCAGAGCTGCTGGCGGCAAAGATGATGGATTGGGATGATCCCCGACCGGAACCGGAACCGGAACCGGAACCAGCACTTTCCTGCATGTCTGCAACGTCCAACCCAGAGCTGCCGGCGGCAAAGATGATGGATGGGATGATCCCCAACCGGAAAACCGGAAACGGAACCGGAACGGAAACCGGAACCAGCAATTTCTGCATGTCTGCAACGTCTAACCCCAGAGCTTGCCGGCGGCAAAGATGAATGATGGATTGATCCCCAACCGGAACCGAACCGGACCATAACCGGAACCGGATACGGAACCAGAACCGGCCTGCAGGTTACAACGTCCAACCAGAACTTGCTTCCCCCCCCCTCCCCCCCCCGGCAAAAATGATGGATTGGGATGGTCCCCGGCCGGAACCGGAACCGGAACCGGAACCGGAACCGGAACCGGAACCGGAACCAGCACTTTCCTGCGCTGTCTGCAACGTCCAACCCAGAGCTGCCGGCGGCAAAGATGATGGATTGGGATGATCCCCAACCGGAACCGGAACCGGAACCGGAACCAGAACCACCACATTCCTGCATGTCTGCAACGTCCAACCCAGAGCTGCCGGCGGCAAAGACGATGGATTGGGATGATCCCCAACCGGAACCGGAACCGGAACCGGAACCGGAACCAGCACTTTCCTGCATGTCTGCAACGTCCAACACAGAGCTGCCGGCGGCAAAGATGATGAATTGGGATGATCCCCAACCGGAACCGGAACCGGAACCAGAACCGGAACCGGAACCGGAACCAGCACTTTCCTGCATGTCTGCAACGTCCAACCCAGCCGGCGGCAAAGATGATGGATTGGGATGATCCCCGACCGGAACCGGAACCGGAACCGGAACCGGAACCAGCACTTTCCTGCATGTCTGCAACGTCCAACCCAGAGCTGCCGGCGGCAAAAATGATGGATTATAATTGGGATGATCCCCAACCGGAACCGGAACCGGAACAGGAACCGGAACCGGAACCGGAACCGGAACCAGCACTTTCCTGCATGTCTGCAACCTCCAACCCAGAGCTGCCGGCGGCAAAGATGATGGATTGGGATGATCCCCAATCGGAACCGGAACCGGAACCGAAACCAGAACCGGCACTTTCCTGCATGTCTGCAACGTGCAACCCAGAGCTGCTGGCGGCAGAGATGATGGATTGGGATGATCCCCAACCGGAACCGGAACCGGAACCGGAACCAGCACCTGCATGTCTGCAACGTCCAACCCAGAGCTGCCCGCGGCAAAGGTGATGGATTGGGATGATCCCCAACCGGAACCGGAACTGGAACCAGAACCGGAACCGGAACCGGAACCAGCACTTTCCTGCATGTCTGCAACGTCAACGTCCATCCCAGAGCTGCCGGCGGCAAAGAACCGGAACCGGAACCGGAACCGGAGCTGGAACCGGAACCAGAACCGGAACCGCAACCGGAACCAGCACTTTCCTGCATGTCTGCAACGTCCAACCCAGAGCTGCCGGCGGCAAAGATGATGGATTGGGATGATCCCCACCGAGACCCGAACCGGAACCGGAACCGGAACCAGCACTTTCCTGCATGTCTGCAACGTCCAACCCAGAGCTGCCGGCGGCAAAGATGATGGATTGGGATGATCCCCAACCGGAACCGGAACCGGAACCAGAACCAGCAATTTCCTGCATGTCTGCAACGTCCAACCCAGAGCTGCCGGCGGCAAAGACGATGGATTGGGATGATCCCCAACCGGAACCGGAACCGGAACCATAACCGGAACCGGAACCGGAACCAGCACTGTCCTGCATGTCTGCAATGTCCAACCCAGAACTGCCGGCGGCAAAGATGATGGATTGGGATGATCCCGTCCGGAACCGGAACCAGAACCGGAACGGAACCGGAACAGCACTTTCCTGCTGTCTGCAAAGTCCAACCCAGAGTGCAGCTGCCGCGGCAAAGATGGGATTGGGATGATGACCGGAACCGGAACCGGAACCTGGATCCCCGACCGACCGGAACCGGAACCGGAACCGGAACCGGAACCGGAACCAGCACTTTCCTGCATGTCTGCAATGTCCAATCCAGAGCTGCTGGCGGCAACGATGATGGATCGGGGTGATCCCCAACCGGAACCGGAACCGGAACCGGAACCGGAACCGGAAACAGCACTTTCGCGCATGTCTGCTCTGTCCAACCCAGAGTTGCCGGCAGCAAAGATGATGGATTGGGACGATCCCCAACCGGAACCGGAACCGGAACCCGAACCGGAACCGGAACCGGAACCGGAACCAGCACTTTCCTGCATGTCTGCAACGTCCAACCCAGAGCTGCCGGCGGCAAAGATGATGGATTGGGATGATCCCCAACCGGAACCGGAACCGGAACCGGAACCGGAACCGGAACCGGAACCGGAACCGGAACCGGAACCGGAACCGGAACGTCCGGGGGTCATAATGGCCTCCATTGCGTTTCCTCGCGCGCGGCGCCATTGCCGCTCGCGATGCTCTTCTCCGCGCACGACAGCCCAGCGTCGCCGCGCGCGTGGCGGCGCAGGGGCCGCCGGCGGCGCTTGCTCCGCGCGCGACGGCCCAGCGCCGCCGCGCGCGCGGTGGCGCAGAGGCCCCCCCCCCACCGCTGCATGTCACAGCGCTCGACGGCCCAGCGTCGCCGCGCGCGCGACGGCGCAGAAGCTGGCCCCGTCACAGTTTGTCCACGCGCGACGGCCCATCGCCGCCGCGCGCGCGGCGGCGCCAGGGCCGCCCCCATTGCGTTCCTCGCGCACGACAGCACGGCGCCCCCTCGCGCGGCGTCGCAGAGGCCGCTCCCGCTGCATGCCTCCACGCACGTCGGCTCAGCGCTGCTGCGCGCGCGGCGGCGTGGAGGCGTTGGCCGAGCGGTTGCCCCGGCGTCAGCCGAACCGCTGTTGCGAACTTCGATTGCCAGGGCTTCCCCTGTCTCGGCGTCAGCCATGCGATCTGGGCGACGCGCGCTGCGCTGCACTCCTATCGCGCGAACGATTTCTTGCGAAGGATTATCGAAGGGCGCAGTGTGTATCGGCGCCAGCCGAACAATTTGCGCGAACCCCAACCACCAGTGCAAGGGTCTAGTAGGCTCTGGATCGCTCGAAGCGCAAGGGTCTCTAGGAGGCTCTGGGTCGACCGAGGCTTCGATCGCCTGGGCGATTCTAGATCGCCCGAAACCAAACGAACCCAGGAAACTCTGGGCCACGCGAAGCTCATTGGCCTGCGAAGCTCTGAGTGAAACCGTTCGGGCACCCACCGCGAGCGCGGGCGAGCGCGCCCATGCGACGTCGGCGTGCTTGGGCGGAGGCGCCCAGGCACCCGCGGCGCGCGTGGGCACCCGCCCCAGAATTGACGGCCCGAGTTGACCCCCCCCGAGTTGGCCGCCCGAAAATACCGACCAAAGGGACCAGGCGAGTTGACCGGCCGATGTGATCGGCCGAGTCGAACGGCCGAGTTGATCGGCCGAGTTGATCGGCCAAATTGATCGGCCGAGTTGATGGGCCGAGTTGATCGACCGAGTTGATGCGCCGAGTTGATGGGCCGAGGTGATCGGCCGAATTGATCGGCCCAGTTGATCGGCCAAATTAATCGGCCGAGTTGACCGCGCGAGCGCGTTGACGAGTTGATCGGCCCAGTTGGTCGGCCAAGTTGATCGGCCAAGCTGATCGGCCGACGCGCGCTTTGATGAGTTCATCGGCCAGATTGACCGCCCAACCGCGCGTTGACCGCCTGGGTTGACCGCCCAGCCGCGCGTTGACCGCCACGCCGCGCGTTGACCGACCGAGTTGACCGACCAGGTTGGCCGCCCAGCCGCGCGTTGACCGCCTGGCCGCGCGTTGGACGCCCGAATTGACCGCCCGAGTTGCCCGCCCAGCCGCGCGCGGGCCGACCTGGATCGGCCGCCCATGGGCGGGTTGACCGCCCCAGGTTGACCGCGCACCCGCCTCCCTTAAGAGGCGGGCGAGACTCGGCCACGACGCGCTGGGAGACACCGGCGGTCGCAGAGGCACGTCCGACGGAAGGCCGCTCGCGCTGCGTTTTCCGCGCGCGGAGGTGCGGGGCCGTCGCGCGCGCGCGGGAAATCCAACGCGAGCGCCCTTCTAGCCGTCGCGCGCGCGGCGGCGCAGAGGCCGCCTCAATCTCGCCGCCGCGCGCCAGGCGGCGCCGCGCCGCCGCGATAGTGGAGCGTGCGAATGCCAAGTGCTGTCTGGTAGGGTTTCTCCATTCGCCGAAGGGGCATGCCCGCCCCGACGCGCGCTTTCCCTCGCGCCGCCCCTTCTCCCGAGGGTTCCCGGGCGACCGCGTTGACTCCCTGGGGCTCTCCACATCTCCCAAGACGGCCCCGGGTGGCAACCGGCCGCTAGGATGGCCTCAGGTCCTTTCTCGGACGGCCAGAGATGGCTCCGAGACAAATCAACGCGGCGCCACGGAGGCCCAGCGCGGAACACTCAACCGAGATGGTTCAGAGAGCCCCCCAATACGCCCCAGGACGGCTCAGGAGGGCCCCAAAAGGACCCCGAAAGACCCTGGGGCGACACTCCCTGATTTTGATACGGCGCTTCTTTGATGTGGAGACAGAATCCCTCCCGGCTTCAGTCAGCCCGAGACGGCCGACCAAGCCCCCAA
>CAUYUJ010000228.1:0-85000 GCA_963575745.1 Prorocentrum cordatum | reverse complement strand
CTCCCAGGTCCGGGGACAGGACTGATGAGCATGGGTGATTGCTGCTGCACCTGCTGAACTTTTTTTGTCGCAACCGCAGGCGAAGGCGCCAGTGGCCAGTCGAGTCGGCTCGGGCTGCGAGCGAAGCTAACTGCCAGCGCGCACCGGAGCGAATTGCCGGCGAGTGTGAATAGTACCATGGTTAGGTTATGGCTGTTGTTGTCCTGTGTATGAGGTGACCGCTTGGCTATTCAGTATTGAAAACGGTGGTGGTATACACATGGTGGTCAGCAGTAGACTTTGCAATGTTATTGGTGGCAGGTTTTTCTGTTCCAATTCAAATTAGCCAACGGTATATGATCAGTGGCAGTGTTCTTCTTCTGTAGTGGCAATAGGTGTACTCTTCGCCGTGTAGATCAAACTCGTCTTAGTGATATTCCTGTTTCGCCTTACTACTGCGAATATGTTTCGTGTTCGCCTTTGTCTACCAGCCTGACTCTAAAAGTTGTTGGTAATGTGTTTCCGTTGAAAACCATACTGCGAAGCTTCTCGATGGTACAGTATAAATGTACTCGTCTGCGTATTTACATTACTAGCATTCGTCGAACATTATGTTTACAATTGCTAGTACGATTCGTCTTAGTGTTGTGGTTGTGCTTGTTCGTGACAGCATTACATTCGTAGTAGAACTGCTCGTATTACTAATTACATGAATGCTCGTAGTATTGTGATTGTCCTGTTAGTAATAGCATTGCTAGTATGTTTAGTAGTGTTGCTAATATTATTCAAGAAGTTTTTGTTATTATTCAAAGTATTATTACATGTCTTCCTAATATTAGTCTTACTCTTATTATTCATATTCGTACTCGTATGCTCTTCCTAGGTTTAACATGTGTAACGCAAGTCAGATTAATAGTTATTTCTGTTCCTCCCCCTCATCCTTTTCCTCATCCTATTCCTCCCCCTCCTCCTCCTACGCCTCCTCCCTCCTCCCGCATCCCTCCTCCCCCCTCCCTCCTCCTCCCTCCTCCCTCCTTCCTCCTCCTCCCTCCTCCTCCCTCCTCCTCCTCCTCCTCCTCCTCCTCCTCCTCCTCCTCCTCCTCCCCCTCCTCCTCCCCCTCATCCTCCGTAGCCATTTTGGCTCAAGGTTTTGGTTTCCCCTGGGAACAAAGTGGATACCGCTAGTCCGCGGCCAGCTTTCAACTTTCGCCTGGTTCGCCCCAGGCTGAGCGGTGCGTGGTCCGCCCCACGCATCGCAGCTTTCACCACGACTAGGCTATGCGCTGGTCGGTGGTCAGTCCATAGAGCCACTCCCTCGGCATGGCATGGGGCAAGGGGAAAGGCGGAGGCAAGGGCTTGTCGTACAGCGATGTCTGGCCTCCTCTGGTGCCTGGTCCTCTGTTCTGCAAGGGCGGCGGCGGTGCTCAGGATCAGGCGGACAACCAGCTGCCAGGCAAGAAGTGGAAGTGCCAGGCTTGTGGTTGCGCCAAGAATGCCGCTCGGTTCTATTATTGCAAACACTGTGGAGCCTATAAGCAAGTCCCAACTTCGGCATGGTCTGGTGATGCAGCGCGTCAGTTGTTCGGCTACGGGCAGCTCAACGGTGGCGCTGCGTGGGGCAAGGGTCCAGGCGGTGGCGACGCAGGGCAGCAACAGGAAGGTGCTGGAGGTGGCTACCCCAAGGGAAGCGGCCAGCAACCCGTTCCTGCTGGTGCTGCTGCTGCAAAGTTCACCGCCGCGGAGTACGAGACCATGGCAGGCTTCGCTGAACGTATGGGAGACTCTGCAGGCGCAGCAGCTCATCGTCGTGCAGCCAAGGCCCTCACCGCGCCGAAGCAGGCAGAAGAAGCTATTCAAGTTCGTCTCAATCGGGCTCACTGGAAAGTGCATGGGATCAACAAGCGTTTGGAGTCGGCAGTTGAGAAGTACGAACAGTACGAAGCTCAGCTCAACAATCAGAAGGCGGTGGTGCTGGAGCTGCGCGCGGAGCTCACCAATGCAGAAGGCGAGCATGCGACTCTCTTGCAGGACTTGGTTGAGTCTCAAGAGGCAGCTAAGCAGCCACCCACGGCTACGGTCAAGCTTGCGTTGGAGGACATCATGGATCAGGAGCGTCTCGCGAAGGTCTTTGACATCAGCGTGTCGGACCTGTTCAAGTGTGACGGCGTGGAGCTTGACGAGTCGGACAACATCGAGATCGAGTCACGTGTGCAACAGCTCAAGGCAGGGCTCACGGCGATGGCGGGCACCCTTTTCGCCGAGGCCAAGCAGAAGGCCGACGGCCTCAAGTCCGCCCACGCGCTGCACATCAAGAGGCTTGCGGCTAAGCGGCCTCGTGTGGTGGAGCAGGAAACGGCCTTCGAGGAACCTCCTGATGCTGGTGCTCACGCTGAAGGAGATGATGGCGCACCCCCGCCGTCTGCTGCCGGGGTGGCGCCAGGCACGGCACCTGCGCCTGGCACTCCACAGGCAGCCACGGTCGGCCAGTTCGCGGGCAAGGGCGTTCCTCTTCTCCCAGGAGCTGTTCCAGGTGGTGGTGGCGCAGCAGCGTCAGGTGCAGCGGGCGCTGCGGCAGCGGCTCCTTCCACGCCTTCTGCGACAGGCACTGCTCGTGAGCGCGCTGACCGCATTGCCGCGGCCACTCACACAGCCAACGATTAGCTACCCCCTGGAGGCTAGCCCTGATGCTCGTCGCCTCCTCGGGTCGTCGTTCGATTGGGGTCCGCAGGTCCTTCGCTCGGAAGGCTGCCTCCAGGGGGGGGCGAAGCAGGTTTTTCACCTCTGCCCACGGAGTCCCGCTCAGTAGCGCAAGATGCCCTCATCCGCAAGAGGGGTATGTTTCGACGCAAGGCTGATCGGACCCCTGTCTTTGCCCCTGTGTCTTTGCTGGACTTCGCGATGCCAAGGGCTTTGTATCCTGTTCACTCCCTTGGTAAGTCAGCGCGCAAGGATGCCACGGACGGGGCTGTCCCGCACGTGGCCACTTCTGTCTGCCCCCCCCATGGAGGGGGATCTCATCCCCACGTTGAGCTCGTCGCTCTCTGAGATTTTAAGTCAGGACGCCCCAAGGGCAAATTCGAACCCTTGGATTCTCAGAGGACTCAGCACCCCTCTGACTGTTTCAATTCGACAGCGCATTCGGTCAGCAATGTCAGCCTGCCTGTGCCTGCTCCTCTTTGCCGGCAGCGAGCAGCCATCGGCCTCTAACTGTGACAGTTTGGTGCCACTCACGATTCAGACCATTAACGCCAACCCGTGGGGTACGTTGAAGGGTTTGCTCGAAGATTGCTCTGTCCACTTTGTGCTCGGTCGGGAGCACCGTCTGGTTTCCAAAGGGGACATCGAGCAGGCCAGTGCTTGGTGCATAAGGCATGAATGGAAGTCGGTTTGGGCCCCTCCATTTTCGTGCGCTCTTGGATGGGGCTTCTGGAAGTCGAGGATGCCATCACGACGCCTGGGCGATGCATCGCGTGTTCTGCGCACCTCCCTGGGGCTCCCCCCATCCTGGTTGCCTCTGCCTACCTTCACCACTCGAAGGCCTCAGCGATGATAATCTGTCTCTGCTCGCGAGGCTCGGTGAGCAGCTTTCGGCTGTGGGCCAGCCGTGGGTGCTCGGTGCCGACTTTAATCTGGAGCCTGCTGAGCTCGAGTCTTCCAGTTTTGTGTCTGAGTTGAGGGCTTCCCCCATCTTCCCCGTTGTCGCGACGCACTATCCTGTGGGCCCTCCCACGACGTTCGACTACTTCGTTTGTTCGGGCGGTCTGGCGAAGGGTCTCAAGTCGGTCGATACGAGATTGGATACGGAGCTCTCCCCCCACAGGCCCGCCCAGTTGGTGTTCCACCCCAAGCTGGCGGTGCTTCACGCTCTCTCGTTCAGGAAGCCCCCCCCCCTGCCGTGTCAGGTGGTGTTCGGCCCTGCCCCCAGAGAAAGTTGTTGGGCTGGGGAACTTGCGCTGGCGTCCGAGGCTGAATGTCGTCTTCAGAATGGAGACGGTCAGGGGGCCAAACGTCTTCTGGGCCCTCTTTACAGGAAGTGGGCCGACCACGCTGAACGTGACCTTATTCCCCTGGTGGGTGTTCCCCCCCCCCCCCCAAGCTTGGCTCCAGGGGCTTGGGTCCTCAACTTGTGTGGAAACCTATCTTGGGCCAGGATGGTAAGGTGCGTTATCCTGGTCATCGCGCGATCGGTTGGCTCGGGCAACAGCTTCGCGCCTTCATGCACGCTCGGCGCGGAGGCGCTGCTGCCACTGCTGCCAGGCTCAGTTGCGTGGTGGTGGGGCCCCCGCCCAGCATCACGGCCGCGGTGGAAGACTACGAGCCGCTGTTCAAGCGAGCGGCTCGGGAGGTCTCCGCCATTGGCTCTGGCGGGGATGTGGGGTCGCTCGCTGATCTGCACACTCAGGTTCACGAGGCCGTCAAGGCCGCCAGCTCCAAGTACGCCGCCAAGTGCCGATCAGACTGGGATGCTTGGCTGCATGTTGGCACCAACCAAGGGGCTACAAGGGTTCACCAGTGCATTAAAGATCCTGTCTCGTGGGTCCCTTCTTCTGCTCTCTCTGCTGCTGGGCGCGTCGTCAGTGATCCTCTCTCCCTGCTCAAGGCGGGGGGAGGGAGGTTCAGCAGCATATGGGGCGAGGGTCGAGGGGCAGAGTTTGATGGTCAGGTCGTCGAGCCTCTTCCCCGACCCACGGCCAGCGAAATCCGTGCTATCTCTAAGTCCTACAAAGATTCTTCGGCTGTGGCCGTGGACGGATTTCACTGCAAGCATTTCTCTTTGTTGCCAGATGCTGCTCTCGATTGCCTCAGCGCCATTGTTTCGGCCATGGAAGCGCTAGGCTGCCTTCCTCCGCAGATCTCTGTCGTCACCTTGGCGCTTCTGCCGAAGCCTACTGGTGGATACAGGCCGGTTGGGGTGTTCTGCTCCTGGTACAGGGTTTGGTGTCGCTGTCGGCGGCACTTTGCCTTGAACTGGGGGCAAGAACACCCCAAACGGTACTGGGCTGCTGGCAGGTTTCGCGGAGCTGCCGATGTGGTTTGGCGTCAAGCTGTCACCGCCGAGACGGGCCTTGCCATCGGGGAGTCCTCATGTTCTGTTCTCTTCGACCTGCGCAAGTTCTATGGGGACATCAGTCTGGAAGAGCTCGAGGCCCGTTGCATGAAACATGGATTCCCTCTTGCGATTGCCCGTCTTTGCATTTATGCCTACAGGTGTTGGCGCTTCCTCTGTCTAGGAGGGTGGCTGGAAGGCCCCTACTTCTGCCTGGATGGGGTTATCGCAGGGTGCTCGATGGCCACCACGTTCATTCGTTTTTTTCTCCAGGGCGGATACGATTCTCTCCCCTCCATCCCCAGGCTCGACCTCGATGCGTATATCGACGACCAGGGTCTCTCGTGTACGGGCCAACATCGGACCGTGGTCAAATCGATCGTCTTTTTTTTTTTTTTTTGTTTTTTTGCCTCCGCTGCGGCGGCCACAGGCCGGACGCCCGCCGCGCGCCCTCGCCGCGCGCGCCCGGTCCGCGGACCCCCGCGGCGCGCCGGCTCACCCCCCCCCAGAGAGAAGTGGGCGAGGCGGAGCGCAGGGTGCCTCCGTCTAGGGTCGGGTCTTTCACCGCCCTTCGTAAGGCTCCCCTTGAGAAAGAAGAGAGCTCGCAGCCCACGCCGACCCACCCGCCCTAAGGCGCCCCTCGGCGACGGCGCCTGCCCTCGAATAGGAGGGCGGCCCCCCCAGCCAAATGGAGACGCTAGGGCGACGGCCCCGCGTGCGCGGCCAGCAGATAGAGAACAGGGCAAGAGAAGCAACAAGTGCAAGCAAAACAACAGGCACCACATGATGCAAACAGATGGATACAATGAGAGGACAACAAGCATGCAACATCGCACCGCTGCTCCCCTTCTCCGAGTGCATACCACGCAAGAGCGGCGACGAGACAAGGGACAACACAAAAACCAACGAGACGACGGAGAGGGCGACGACGACGACGACGACGACGACGACGACGACGACGACGACGACGACGACGACGACGACGACGCGACGACAGAGACAACAGCCCCCTCGCAGGTCAGCCGAAATCTGCCTGACAGAGGCGGGCACTGGACGACAGCCCCCCCCCCAGAGGTCAGACGGGAAGCGTGCTCCTCCAAACGGAAAGTCAGACCCAACGATCGCAAAGGGACGTCGTGGCATAGTTGCACTGCACACACACACACACACACACACAAGCCGAGAAGCACACCCACACACACAAGCCGAGAAGCATACAACAAGATAGAATGTGCGAGAGACGATACCGTCAAATCAAACGAGGTCATTGGGACCACAAAGGGCCGCATCACCACTGTGAGGCAGGAATAAGGACGTAACACGGGCCGCAGGGGCCGCAACACAACAGTGAGGCAGACACTTGCACGCAGTACGGGCCGCAGGGCCGCATCACGACAGTGAAGCAGGAACAACGCATGGACTTTTGCACGCAGCTGCACACCCTCACACACCTGCTGGGAAGCATACAACAAGATAGAATGTGCGATGGGACCACAACAGTAAGGCAGGATTTTGCACGCAGACCGGGCCGCAGGGGCCGCATCACCACTGTGAGGCAGAGAAAACGCAGAGGAGAAGCAGGACAGGCAAGCAGGCACGGTGGGAAGCGCGCGCACGCGGCGCGGGTAGCAGAGGATCCAAGCCGCATTTTGCCACCGCGCGCACGCGGACCACAGTCGACCTGCGCGCTCGCCCCCCCTGGGCGCAGGCCACGACGGTGCCGACCCACGCCTGGCACCCCCCTGCCCAAGCACCGGTCAGGGGCTCACGCCGGGCGCCCCGCAAACAGGCCGGGCCTAATGATGCATGGCACCAGTCATGGCCAAGAGCACGGCCGTGGCAACAAAATGGACATGCTCACGGCGCTCCGCTGGCGGGCGGCACTGGTGGAAGAGAAACTGAGAAACCTGGGCAGGACAGGAGGGAGGAGGCAAGGGGAGGCGAGACCACAGAGCGGACCTAAGTTCAGCCGAGGCTGAGCAGGAAAAGAGGGCATGCCACACATCTACGTCACGCGCGCCACAAGCCCCACAACGGGGCAGCGTAGAAACGCAGAGCGGGGCCCCCAGCACTTGGAGAGGCCAGCATCCAGACATTCGCACCACAGACCAGAGGCGGAACTGGAGCCAGGAGCCAGGGCCAAGTGCCAAATCTAAAAGGTTCCAGTGCGTTCCCGGCGGGCCGGACAGCCACGCCGAGAACGGGAGACGAAAGACAGGCAGGGCATCTGCAGTAGCCCGCTGGAACGAGAGAAGATCCAGCTTAAGGAGTGCAGGGCGGACGACATAAAACTTGTAGCTCCGGAGGAGCAGACGACGCGCTGCAGGATCAGCGCGCGCCTTGGCGCACGCCGGAGGTCCGGCGAAAGGCCACTCTACCACGTCAGGAAGGGGAGGGTCCAGAGAGCACATCCACGCCCGGACCGCGCTCGCCCACGTGGAGCAGCTCGTGCCCGAGGCCACTGTCAGCATACTGGCACCCGGGTGCTCGGCGGGCAGGAGGAGCAGCCTTGCGCGAGCGAGGACCGTACGCTCAAGCATCTTAGTGCCCAAGCGCAGCTGCCACCCACACTGCGCTACGACAACCGCGCCGGGCAATTCTGGGCCGATAGCGCATCCGAGCAAACGCCGTGCCCAGGACGCTTGCAAATGATCGAGTGAAAAACGCGCCCGCTCGGCCAGGAAGAGGAACGGGGAGGGGTAGAGCAAGGCAGATTCCACGCGCGACGGCACTTGGGCACACAGGACTGGGAGACCAAAGCCCCCAGACCCGCCGGCGAAAAACAGCGCCTCGAACAGCTCATGACCTTTGGCCAGCGTAGCCCGAAGCAGGGGGCGGAAAGAGAGCCGGGAGTCAAAGAGCACCCCCAGCAGGGCCTTAGTATCCACCACTGGGCAGCCGATGTCCCCCGGCGGGGGGCTGTCAAGGATCACCATGGCCGCGGTTTTCCCCGTCTTGTAATTAAACATGGACCGGGTGCGGCTAGCGTACCGCGAGCAGGCTGACCATGGCTCCCGCGACACGATAGCTCGGAGAGCCCCCGGCGAGGATGCGGCAACCGTGAGGTCATCAACAAACTGCAGTGGGGGCAACAGGCCCGTGCCCAGGCGGTCCATCAAGTAGGCCCTGTCGGCCTCAGAAGCTAGCCGCAGGGCACCGCGCATCATCGCGCGCACGGCACTCGGGAAGGGCGCCTGCTCCGCGGCAGCTGCCGACGCCACCTCGACAGCCAAGGCTTCGAGGTCGCCCCCAACAGCTGGCGGCGCTGGCCCACACGCGGCAGGGGAATCAGGCACAGGAAGCGCTAAGCACAAACGCCGCAGGTGGGGCTCAACCCAAGCAGCACAGCTCCCAGGCAGCACGCGATACACCTCCTCCGCCAGCCACTTGAGCTGCGCGTTGAAAACACCCACGCTGAACCTACGGCCCTGCGCCGTGCCGCCGCCAAGCGAAAACAAAGAAGAGATGTGGCCGCGAAGCGCAATGTACTGGTTGTCGGACGACATAAAATCGTCAAGGAGAAGCCAATCATGGCCACGGACACCTGCTTCGTAGGCATTCAGGAGCATGGCGGGGTGGGAGGCAACATCAAACGCCCACTGAAGATCCGTGACCGCCCAATATGTGGGCAGGCCCTGGGCACAGCGGAGTTGGGCATGAAGGAGAAGAGCCAGGAGGAGAGAGAGGGGGTCACCCACTCCGCCCTGTTGGGCCACTCCGCAGTACGCCTGTAACAGCGGGGCGTTGCGCAACGTCCACAGGCCATCCACGACAGACGTCATGACCGCCGAAATAGAAATCGGGCGCAAGCACAAAGTGGAGCGGACGACGCGGGGGCCCGACTTGCGCAGGGGAGTCACCTGCCGGCTCGACCACAGGGTGCTCGTAATGGCGCACTGCCGGGAAAGGTTCGCGAGGGCTAGGGTAACCCTGCGGCCCTCTGGCACCGCCGACCGGACAGAAGCGAAACACCCGCGGAGCGCGGAGGAGGTGGTCTTCAAGCTGTCTAAGACGGCATCCACCTCAGTGGTCGAGTAAAGGGCGAGGCCCGGAGAGGCAGGGCCAGCGCCAACCGACCGGATCGCCGAAACCGCGCAGGCCTGCGCGCGCTGCTCCTCCGGGTTACAAGGGAAATCATTGCGCACGCGGTCCATCATGTCAGTCTGCAATGCCTCGAGCATCTCCTCCACACTGAGGGGGTGCCCATCGACCGGGTCGGCCAACGCAATTTCAAAGGGGTTCCGCGACCGAAAAAATTCCGAAAGAAACCGCTCGGCCAAACCAGGGGAGACCGTGCGGAGGTCGGAGAAGCGCTTAAACGCCAGGTGGCGCTCGGCCCACGCGGCTTGCGCAACAGCCCTTTTAAAAGCAGCTTGCGATTCGTACGCGTCGGGGTCTAGCGGAGGCCTACTCGGGCGCACGGGGGCTGCCGCGGACGCCTTAGTCGCCCCCGCCGCGAACCCAGCCAGCACGTAAATCACGTCGCGCGCCCAAGCGGCCGCGTCCAATAAAGCGCGGCGCTGCTTCTTAGTGGCGCCCCCCCCGCTCCACGGAGGGCGCAGCCACTCACAGGCAATGAGGGATTCGACGGCGTCAGCCAGGTACGCCAGGACAGGCGCCACGGCGAGCAGCACATCGTCCCACTGGCCATCTGTGCGCCACGTCACGCGACACAGCCCTGACAGCTGTGGGGGGCGGAAGGCGCACGGGAACGAACACGAGACCAACCGATGGTCCGAATCTACACCACTCGCATGGGCGACAGTAACAGGAATGAGACAGTGGCGCTCGGCGAGGATCAGGTCGATGCACGTGCCCGAGTCATGCGTGGCAACTGGCGGGTTGCACGCCACAAAGCCGGCGGCGGTGATCATAGCCTCGATGGTGCGGTCTTGCGCCGACTGGCGGCAGTGGAGGCAAGCACAGCCAGGAGGATGCTGCAAGACGTAGGACAGGTGGACGTTACCATCGCCACAGATCAGGACGCGCGCACCCGGGTGGCGCGCGCGTACCTCAGTGACGGAGGAAACAATAGCCGACCACGTCGCCACATCGCCGCCCGGGGCGGGGTAGCACGCGCAGAAAACAAAGCTCGGGCCAGGAGTCGGCGCGCCGGGAGCAGCATCACCCCAGAACTCAAACCACTGAGCGCGGTCAGAGGACAAGTCAGGGAGAGGGCGGAGGAGCGAGACAATCTCGGTGCGCACAAAAATACCGACCGCGCCCCAAGAGACCGATCGTGGGCCCAGCCACGAGAACGGGAAGCCCGCCGGCAGAACTGCCCCAGGAGGCAGGCGCGCACCCGGAAGCACGCAAATGTCGGCGCCACTCCCGGATAAAACGTGGGCGACAGCGTGGAGGCGCCACTCCAAGAACACATCAGTGCCCAGGGCCAGGAAGCCCAGGCGGCCGGGGTTCAGCACCTCCAGGCGGACGGAGCTACAGGGCTCGGGCCCCTCGGCGGGGCGCGACGGGACGGCATCCCCCAGCCGGATTCCCCCAGCGTACGGGGAGACAACTTGCCGGGGCTGCTGGCGCAAGCCCGCGCGCGCTAGCGAGGGCGCGACCTCCCGGCGCAGCAGCGACGAAAGTGCGGACACCAGGGCCGCAAGCGGAGCGGCAGCCCCGTTGCAGCAGAGCAAGAGAGGGGGCGGGAGGGAGGGGCAGGTAGCTAGCAGTGCATCGCAGTCTTTGGCGAGCGCACACATTTCTAGGCCGCGGCTCTCCGTGCCAAGCCAGCGCAAGATCAAGTCACGCAGAGGTTTTGCGGGGCATTCAGGCCCACAGGAGTCCATGGCTGGACACTTCCCGCCCTGCGCGGCGAGCGCCCCCGCGGGCGGCACGGCGGGTTCGCCGCGTGGCTGCTGTACGGCTGAGGGCGGAGCGAGACGGGCAGGACGTGGCGGGGCGCAGAGAGGATGACAGCATGCATGGTAAACCTTGCACGCACGTACACGGGGCAAGGACGGCCTCAATCAGCGAGCCGGTGCGTGTCAAGGACTGCGAAGCACAACTCAAGAGCAACTGCAACACTGATCAACCAACTCGGTCATGCGCGTACGGACTCCCTGATTGCAAAGCTGCCGAGACACTGCATGGAGGACCATACTCGCGCGCACGCTAACAAGGAGCACGTCAGCATGCAACGCGGGCTGCAGGGCGCACGCGCCAGACAAGGGCACACACGCACGTGGCGGCACTGTGTTGGACACGCATGTTTTACCGCTACGCTGCAAACAATACGGTTCATAAGGCTTCCAGTGGCTGTGAAAAAACAGAGGACATGTAGCGGGGTGTCCCGCCGAAAATTCACACGGCGCCAATGCAAGCCGAGCGGGAGGCAGTCAGCAGCCCGCCCTTACTGGAAGGCCCGCGGGCCTCCACCCTGGTCGGCGGCTTCCGCCTCGCTCAAGATCTGCCGCGCCGACCTCTTGGGGGCCGGCGCGCAGAGCAGGGGCGCGGATGAGGCCGGAGGGACGGGCGACTGTAAATCGGTCACGGGCCCTAGGAAGAGGATCAATTCTTCAATCCACGTGTCCAAAACCGCCCGGCCACCGCGAACGATCACGGTCCCAAGCCGGCGGTTCAGCAGCTGGATTTGCAAAGACTGCTTGGGATTCAACGCCGTCGTGACGTCGAGATTCGGCTGCGCTGGGCAGCCGTTGGCCACCGCGAAAGGGGGCGGGCCAGCGTAAGCATTGGCACCACGGCGCGGCCCCTGGACGATCTGTATGCCCATGGCTTGCGCAACGTTGTGCAAATCTACCTGGGAAGTCAGGTTGGAGGCAAACTGAGCCGTCAATTTCAGCCTCGGGTCTTTATGGTTCCCCACTGTCTGCCGCAGCCGCATGAGCCAGCTGGACACGGCCTCCTCGTGTCCAGCACGCGAGTGGAACCTAACTAGACTCGCAGGGAGCGGCGGGCCAGGGGGCAAGCCAAGAGACGGCGCGGGGGACGCGGCGGGAGCCGAGTTAGCATGCACCTGGGCCGATACTGCCGCGCTCACAGCCGCGCCGGGGCCCGGCGGCTGGCCAGCCGCCCAGGATGGGGTGGATGCCGCTGGACCGCTGCTGCTGGGGAGGCTGGCAGGGACCGAAGGGCTACCGGCAAAGTAGGGACCACTGACTGGGGGCACGCCGGGTTCCTCAGGCACCTCACGCAGCAAGCCATGAGGGGCAGCCGGGGAGGGCGAAGCATGGCCCAAAGGCGGGACGGCTCCGGCGGAACCGCCCGGACGGGAAGCCGGACCCGACTCCAGGCATGGGCTCGCATGCGTGCCAGACGCGGCCCCCGGCGACGACAAGGCCTCCAGCCTGGCCTTGAGGGCGGAGCTGCGTGCCGCGCGCTGGAGGAGCTCTGGGGGGCACGTGGGCGCGATGGTCCCCGACGCCACGTGGAACCAGAACTTCAACCCAGTGGAAGATGAGGTGAATTCGTCCCACTGGGCGCGCTCGGTTTGGAGAGCCTCGAGCTCCAGCCTGATCTGCCTGAGCTCCTCCTCGCGGGACGCGCCCAGCGGGCCAGGAACGGGGGAACCCGCCTTGAGAGCACTGGACGCCTCGCTGTTGGCCGGGGCAGCGGCCGCGACCGGGGTAGGCGGCAGGGGGCCTGGCCCCAGGACTGGCGCCACGCTGGCGGGAGACGGCGCCAGCGCCACCACAGCCGGCTGGGTGGAGGCAGGGGCAGGCTTGGCGGGCGCGCTCGGGTGGGCGGGCTCACGCGAGGGCGGGGGTGGCGGCGGCGGCGGCGGCGGTGGCGGCGCCGTCGCCGGGTGCTCCCACTGAGACTCGTTAGTCGCCCGGTTGAAGAAGAAAAGGGCGCCCGCGAGGTCGCGCTTGGACTCCCAGCCCGGTGGCAAGCCTGGCGGGCTATGGAGCGGCGGACCTGGCGAGCTGTGGAGCGCCTGGCCAGGCGAGGTAGGCGCCGGAGACAGGCGGGCTCTCCTGACTGGCGTCGCCGGGGACCGTGGCACTGGAGACCCCAGCTGGGAGGAGAAGCCTAGGGCGGGCTGCGCCTGGGGCGTGCCCACAGCTTTGGTGCTGACGCCAGGGAACTCGGGGTGGTCCCAGACGCCGGGGGGGCGCTGCAGGGGCGTGTGCGGGCTGAGGGGGCCAGGGACGCCCTCCCGGCCGGGCGATGGGGCCTCCACCGCCGACTCTGCCAGTGGCGTAGGACTACAAGATGACGTGGAGCTGGGGCGACGCCGCAATGGGGTGCGGCGGCGCCGGCGCCCGGAGCGACTGCGGCTATCATCGCGGCGGCGGCGCGAGCGCCCCATGGGCGCGACGGCCCAGCCGAAGCGGCGCCAGGGCGTCCTACCCTCGTGGCCGCTGGGCCGAAAAAGGACAGCGGAGGCAACACGGGGCGCGGGAGCAAACCCGACCTCCTCCCCGCGCACGCCCAGCGAGGGCGGCCGGACAGCAGGTACGGGGGTGGGGGGGAGGGCACCGCGCGGTGTACAACAACGGTCGAAAGCAGCAACAAACAGGCATGGGGACAAGATTAGCGGAACGCCCACGAAAGGTAGAGCTCCCCCAGGGGCACGGACGGCGACGACGACGACGACGACGACGACGACGACGACGACGACGACGACGACGACGACGACGACGACGAGGACGACGACGACGACGACGACAACGCCGAGGACACCCGCCCCCTCCCAGGCCAGAGGTGAGCTCGCTGCTGCAGACGAAGACGTCCAACAAAACGAGTGCTACAAGCCGTGACTCGCACTCCCGCCCACGCTCTCCACGAATCAATGATGATGGAGCGGCGGTGGTGACAAGGTAACGGAGAGACAGGGGGGGGAGAGAGAGCGGGGAGCAGGGCGGGGAGGGAAGGAGGGAGGGGGCCAAGGAGAACCAGGAGGGGTGGACAAATTTGGCGACGCTCTCTGCCCCATGCCTGATCGTCCCATAGAACGGCAGAGAAGCCGAGCTTGCAAACACAGAAACACCCCCATCACATCAAGTGCACACCGAGAGGATCCCCGATCGTGGTGAATGCAAACTGCTTGCATGCGTCAGCGCAAGTGGCTGGATAAGAACACCGACGACGGCGGCAGCAGCAACGGCGGGGCACCCGACGACGACGACGACGACGACGACGACGACGACGACGACGACGACCGACGACGACGACGACGACGACGACGACGACGACGACGACGACGGCGGCCCCACCCCCCTCCCGGGCCAGCCGGAGGCTGCCCGACAGACGGCCGGCGACTCTGCAAACACGACTGCAACGAGGTACTGCATGACCAATTAGATAAGCGACAAATCACGGCACAAGGCACGGGTGCGCCTCAAGGATGCCCGGGGCAGTTACCTGATGTTAAAAAGCTCAAGACGACAGAAATTCACCGCGGGGCAAGTCCCCTGGGCGAATTTCTGACGTTAAGGGCCCTTAACGTCAGAAATTCGCCCACCACACCCCTGAGGCCGGTGGGGAGCGCTTTTCCTCCAACTTTTCTGCAGGCCAAGCACGGTCAGGACCTTTTGCGCTTGCCCTTGCAAGCCTCAGCGAGGCGCACAGAATCTGCATGCAGCCGGGATTCAAATCTCCAAGCGGTCGAGGCTCCAAAATACACCGCCGAGCAGACTACCCACCACTGGCAGGCCAGGATCCGGATCAAGAGCCGCCCCTCCGGGGCCGTGAGATTGAGTTCCCTTGCAGCAGCGTCCTCATCTAAGATGCTCAATGCTAGACGGGTGTTCGTGCCTTCCATTGTGGGCTCAGCCGCTGAGAAATCTGACAAATCGGCTAAGCCTGCCAGGTGTAGCGCAATCGCGCAATGATTGGGCATGAGGTTGCGTGCCTGTAAGACCCGGCACAGACCTTTGACCTCTGCCCAGCTGGCTGGCTTTGGGTCTGTCAGCCAGGCAACGCACGGCGGCTACTTGCAAGGCCCGCAGCAGACCGCCCATAGATCCAGCAGTTTGCTGACCTGCATCTATGTTTGGGGTCTTCGACCTACCGTTAGGAAGGATCTTACGAGGAAGGCACGGACCATCCAAGCACGCTGATGAAAGCACGGCTTCTAACGCTTTGTGTCCCACATTAGCGATCGCACTGACATGAGGGTCTCTGGCGGCAGTCGCAACACACGATACGAACTGTGCACTACGAGTATATTGTGACCAAATGTGGACTGCTATCCGTTCAGTGGGAGTGGCCGCTCCGAGGGCTACGCAAAGGTCAGATGCTGCAAAAAATAAATCATCTTCCTTAGAGGCGTCGTGGGTGTTGACCCCCGCCAAGGCCCGTTCAAAGGTAAGGGGCTCACCATTTTCACAAAAGAAGGGGCTACTCACGTTACCAATGCGGGTATCCCCTGTACCACGGGACCTCTGCTTGACAAAATAAACAAACGTCTGAAGGGGCTTAACACCAGTCGCTCGGTGGGCATCACCCATGGCCTCCGAAGTGATTGGCCCATGGTCTCTTACGTGGAGAGAATGCCGACTCCGCGCCTCAAGCGCCGCGCGCGCCGTTGTCGTTGGCGGCCGGCCCCGGCCAAGCCCGCCGGGCCGGACACGGCGGCCAGGCGCGTCCCCGGGGGCGGGCGCCGGGCCGGGGCCCGCCGGGCGGGGGAGCGCCACGAGGGGCTCATCATCGCTCGAGGAAGCCATGGCTGGCGCCGGGGGCACCGGCGGGCGCGCTGCCGGGCGGCTTGAGCCAAAATGGCTTGAGCCAAAATGGCTACGGCATCGTTGAGTCTTGTTTCGGTTGCTCCCTCGCCCTGGGTAAGACCGCTGTTGTCGCTTCCTCGAAGGCCCTTGGGGGTGAGGTTTCTGTTGAGCATTTAGGAGGTAATTTTACGCCGAGTGCTGTCAACTTAGGCGTTCACTACACGGCTGGCCGCGCGCTTAGGGTGGCGGGGCGCTCGGTGAAGTCCAAAATGCGTATCGCCAAGTCTGTGAGGGCGGCCAAGAGATTAAAGCGTCAGATTAAAGTCACCTCTCGGCAGCAGGTTCTTAAGGTGTTCTCCTCGGGGCCCCTCGCGGGTGCTTCTTATGGCGCTGAAATTACTGGCACTAGCGACCTCGAGTTGCTTCGCCTCCGTCGTCAAGTTTTCTCGGTGGTCCGACCTAGATCTCAGCTGAGATCCCTGACGACGGCGGCTCTGCTCGACTATGATCCGTGCTGGCGCACTGCCACCGCCCCCATCCTCCGTTGGTCCAAGGAGACCTGGCTGGCCCAGACTGGGGCCTACTCTTGGGGTTTGGGTTTTCCCTGAGGATATGCTATGATGTGCTGCGCGAGGCCCTGGCCTCCAAGAAATACACGACCCTCCAGAAGGTCCACATTAGAGCGTTCGCCACCGAAGCCTTTTTCACTGGAGACCGTGCTGTGAGCTTAGGCTACCTCGTGGACGGCAGTTGCCCGTTCTGCGGCGCCCCGGGCACGATCTTCCACAGGTTGTGGGAGTGCCCCCACGAGCCAGTGGCTGAGCTTAGATCTCCTCTAGTTGACGCTAGTACTGTAGCCGAAGCCTTAGCAGCTAAGGACGACGAGGAAGCTGTGTTCGTGATTATATCTGGAGCTTTCCGCCACCCCGCCGATGGGCACCCCAGGCCCCTCACTGAGACTGGCAATGGCCCGTTTCTTGTGTGGCACCACCAAGATATTTCGTCGCCCTCTGGGGCTAAGCCTGGCATTGAAGTTTGGGGTAGCGTTTTCATTGGCGGGTCTAGCAGCCGTCACTCTGTTCGGGAGCTCTCCAGGGCTGGCTGCAGTGTGGTGATGGTCGGCGACCAAGGGTCGGCCGTCGCCGAGATTCGGGCCCCAGTGTGGGCCCCATATCCTCAGACGCCTCAGTCGGCCGAGTTCAGCTGCTGGACTTGGGCCAATGTGATCGCGTCGGCCTGCATAGATGTTTTCTCTGAGTGCAGCAACGTGGTCAATCTAGCCTGTCGGCCCAAGGCCGAGCAGCTGTGTGGGAAGAGGGCCTACTCTGGGGCTTTCCTCCAACTCTATGCCCAAGGTATCTCGCCTTCCACGTGCACTAAAGTCGCAGCTCACAAGGAGCTGGACGAGGCGGGGACCGACGCTGCTGAGCGCTGGAGGCGCCTCGGCAACCATCATGCGGACGCGGCAGCCAAGCACGCAGTGCATCTACATCCGTCGTGTCCAGACAAGCTAGCGGCTGCTGGTAAGCTTGTCACGCAGGCACGCCAGACTATCAGGCTGGCGGTCTATGTTTTGCATGTGTGGCCTACCTTGGACCTCTCCGAGGTAGGACGAACTCCTGCCCCGCATGCCGCTGCCGCTGCGACCGCAGGGCATCGCTGGGAAATGTGGTCTGGAGTGTGGCGCTGTGCTGTTTGCCTCAGAGCAAGCGATCTCAGAGTAGGCCCTTGCCAGGTCTGTTCTCAGGTTTCTCGGCTCCAGTCAGGACGCCCTCGAGCACCGCACGATTGCGTTCGACTGCTCTGATGGCTCGGTTTTGTTTATTTGCACTAGGTGCAAGGCGCTTTCCAGTGGAGCCTCTGTCCGCGGGTCAGCCGCCAAGTGCCAGCCGCCTCCGCCGCGCGCAGCGAAGTACGGCTGGGAAGCCCTGTGCAAAGGCAAACACCCGCATTACAGGCAGCAGGAAGCGGGTGTCACGGTTGATGTCGGCAATATTATGCAGTGCTTCAACACGTATGCCTAATTTTATCCACAGGCCTGCTGCACTGCCTCGTTGCAGCAGGTGTCAGATCCCTTTAAAGGACCCAGGGGAGGGCGTGGAGCCAAAAAAAATCCTCCCCCTCCTCCTCCTCCTCCTCCTCCTCCTCCTCTTCCTCCTCCTCCCCCTCCTCCTCCTCCTCCTCCTGCTCCTCTTCCTCCTCCTCCTCCTCCTCCTCCTCCTCCTCCCCCTGAACTCCTCGGACTTGTGGATTACCACGCTTCTCAAGGACCGAAACGAGGTAATGATAGGATCTGGATACGTTTCAGGATTCCCAAAAGTATTCAGCGGCCCTCGTTACTCGTGGAACGTCCTCATCGTGGCCTGTCGCTCGTCTGATTCACGGGGCTACGAACCCATGTCCCCATTCCCTTTCTGAAAATCCTGGTGTCTCCTTGCCGGAAACAAACACTGCCGCGTTGACGGGGAGCGGCACGCCCCCTTCCGTGTCTTTTCTGTCGGGCATCTCTGCCAGGAGAGTTTTCCCGTGAGCGGGCACCGCAGCCCATGTCAACACAGGAATGCCATGGTTCCCGCCGGCTCCCTAGCGCTCGCGAACTCCTCCGAAGGCCCCAAAGACGCCCATGCCACGGCTCAGATAGGTCCTGCGCGCTCATGCAGCGCCCACGGGCCCGCCACCTCGGGGGGACTTTGAACTGTCCGCGCCCTGTGCTTGGAAACTGGCGCGTTTCCTTTTTGCGTTGCGGCGCCAGTCGCGTTTTGAGGTCCAGCGTTTGTTGCACGGAGTTAGGTTCCCAGCCACTGCCCAGGAATGCCCTTCCCGTGGCCCTCTTTGGCCGCGCGGCCGAACGCTGGGATCGCAGTCAAGTGCGCCGGGGGCTCCTGGTTCAACAGAACGGAAGGAGCATAGAAAACAAAAGAAGGATCCAATGAAGTCGGGGTGGCTCTGCGAACCGTCCTACACGGCCGCCTGCCTGGAAGTGATCAGGCGCAAGTGCCTGCCGCGGCGCCCGCTTTTCCTGATGTGGACCGCGATCAAAGTGCATCCGTGCTGCGCCCAGCTGCGCAGGCCCACGCCGCCTGGCAGCCTGCTTCCCCCACTGCACCGGGCCCGCCTGCGCTGTGTCAACAGTCCGCTTCGCTCACACGAGCCCGACAGCAATCCCGGTCATTGCCAAGCGCGGGCGAGGAGCAGGCGTGTGGGAGGATGGGGAATTCGCGCGATACACTCTGCAAGCACAAACCGCAGCCAAAGCAAAACGAGGCGCGCGGGGCGCACAGGAAAGGGCACGCTCAGACCAATACTGTTTTCGCGGATCGCCCCAGGGTCGGCACAGAAATCTCCACGAACCACCAGCGGCCGTAAAACAGCGGTGAGCGCAAAGGTTTCATTATGCAAACAAAGACGTCACAAGCTCAACAAGAAAAATGTGTAGACGGCAAATCCCCACCTTGCTTTGAAAGACGTCGCGAAGGCAGTGACCTCCGCCCAGCAGCCACACAATGTGTCAAGAGCGTGCCTGCGTGCGCTAAGCGACAGAAGGGGAGGAAGGGGAGGGAAGACGAGGCAGGACGAGGACGAGAGAGAAGGGGACATTTTGCCCGGGCGGCCGCAGGTCGCCTTCAGGCCCGCAGCGCGGCCCCCAGGCCCCCCTTCGGGGGCAGGGCCGCGCGCGGGAGCGAGATTGCGGGCGGGCGGGCAACTCGTCTCGAGCCCGCAGCTCAGAGACCAAAATGAAGCGCCCTTGCCCTCCACTGAACGCACAGTCTTCACTAGGCCAGACTAGTAAGTTCAGTGCGCGCCTGCGTGCGCAAAGCGAGAGGAAGGGGAGGGAGGACGAGGCAGGACGAGGACGAGAGAGAGGGACATTTTGCCCGGCCGGCCGCAGGTCGCCTTCAGGCCCGCAGCGCGGCCCCCAGGCCCAGTCCCAGAAAAAGCCCTCAATGCCGACGGTGCTGGCAGAGAGGGAAGCGCGCCGGCGCGAGTGCCGGCGCGAGACGGGTCGTGAGGGGCGGCAAGCGGGGCTAGCCGGCCCCGCCTCGCGGGCTAGGCCCTGGCCCGCCCTTGCATTGCCCCCCCACGCCCGCGCTGCAGGCGTCGCGGGATCAAGACCACCCCGCAGCGCCAAAGAAAAGAAGTGAGGTGCCGCGGTCGAACGCGCCCGCGCACAGGCAGTGCGCGGGCGCAAAAGCGAGCCGGCGACGCGCGACAGCGCGTAAGTCAACGTGTCCGTCAGCCCGCGGGGGCTCGAGGTAACACTGGCCCCCGCGTGGCACGCCCCGAGCTGCTGCGCCCCTTCCGCGGGAGCTCGGAGCAAGGCTCGACCTCGCCCTCACGCTGCCCTGGAGGCAGAGAGCCTACTGCTGGCTCGAGGGCAACGGCGGCAGGGAGAACCCCAAGGCTCGGGTTCCAGGGCAGGCTGCGCGACCACCCCCCGCCGGCCGCGCCAAAATCCTACGCCACCTGCTGGCCCGAGGGCAGCGGCGGCAGGGGGGCCCCAAGGCTCGGGTTCCAAGGCAAGCTGCGTAACCTGCACCCCCCGCCAACCGAGCTTAAGTCCAGCGCAAGGCGTTGCGCGTCGAGGTGCCCCTGACGGGCAGAAGTGCACGCGCGATGGCAGGGAGGCAGCGCGTGGTGGGCAAGCCGCGGTGGCTGGGGCCCCCGCCCTCGCCTCAGCTCCTCCTGGGCGCGTCAGGCCGGGGGCCCCGCCCCTTGCCGCGCGCCTTCCCCGCGTGGGGGGCTCGGGGCGCGTGCGCGGCTGGCCGGCGGCGGCGCACTCGCGCTCGCGGCGCCGCTCGTTCTTCTCCCACGCCTGCTTGCCGCCGCGCGGGGCACGCGCCTTGTTGGCCCCGGGCTTCTTGGGCGGCCGCTCCCGGGGGAGCGGGGACCTCTCGTCGCTGGCGCTGCGCGCTCGCCCCCCCGTCCCTCCGCGGCTCCTGCTGCGGAGGGGGCGGTGCGCCGGGGCCGCCCACCCCCGCGCGCCCGCCCGCGCCGGGGGCTCGGCTCGCGGGCTGCCCCCGCGCTCTCGCCTCTCCTGCGGCGCGCGCGACCCGCCCCGCGGGCTGGCCGCTCGCGCGTGTCCACCTCCTCCTCCTCCTTCGCCCCCTCGCCCTCCTCGCCGGTGGACTCGTCGTCGCTGGCGGCCGGCAGCAGGCACCAGTTGTCGCACATCGACCCGCGGCACGACGGGCAGCGCCAACGGCACAGCCCCGCTTCGCGGGCGCCGCCGAAGCAGCCCCGCTCGCCGAGGCTGCACTTCCACCCCCCCTCCCGGGTTGGGATCGGCCGCCGAGCTCCATCGGAGCTGCTCGTCGCAGCCCGAATGCGACGGGGGGGGCGCGGCTGGGGTGCCCCCCATCCGAGGGGTGCTGGGCCCGCGCCCCGCTGGACCCCCTCAGCCGCACCTGCGGGTCGCCGCGCCCCTCACAGAACACGCACCGCTCGTCGATCTCGTGCTGGGCCCTCGCCGCGGCTGCCCCAGCGGAAGCTCTGACGCTGACGAACTCCACCAGGGCCGCCCCCTCCTGCTTCCGCCGCGCATCGAGCAGCCACCCGATGTACCCGAGGGGCCCGCACCGACCGAGGACGAACGTCACGTCCTCCGTTGCGGCGCCGGCGGGGGCGCGCGAGAGGCACATCACCTTGGCCTTCTCACTCCTCCCGCGCCGCGTGTCCTCGCCTCCCGCGACGGCCCAGCTGGCTCTCGCCGACCTGCTGCGGGCGCCCGCCGGAGGGCGGGCGCTGGGCGGGCGCTGGGCGCGGCGCGCTGGCGGTCCGCCGATGTGCGCCGGCGGCTGCGCCGCTCCCGCGGCGGCGACGGGCTGGGGGCCTGCCCGCGCTTCACGCTCTCCCCGACCCGCCGCGGTGGGCTAGTCGGGTGGCGGGGGGCCCTCTTCGGCTGGGACTCCATCCGAGGCCTCGACCTGCTGCGAGCACCTGCCGAGGGGCGGCCGCTGGGCGCGGGGTGCTGGCGGTCCGCTGGCGACCGCCGGCGGCTGCGCTGTTCCCGCTGTGGAGACGGGCTGGGGACCTGCCCGCGCCTCTCGCCCCCCCTCGCCCCGCCGCGGTGGGGTAGTCGGGCGGCGGGGAGCGCCCTTCGGCTTGGGCTCCATCCCAGGCCGGGAGGGAGCCTTGGAGAAGGCGGCCCTCTGAAAGTCCCGCGCTTGCTCCAATGCCGCCGCCAAGCCGGGCGGCAAGGCTTCCGAGCCCCTCGCCCCCCCTGGGGCGCTGGGGCTGCGGTCGGCCTTCACGTCGATGCCCTCGGCGGCCGCGGGGTCGAACTCCTCCTCCAACTTCAACCAGTTCCGCGCCGTGGACTGGTCAAAAGCTTCGACCGTCTCGAGCTTCTTCTCCTCCGGCGGGACGGCGAAGGCCGCCATCGCCACGGCCAGCTCGGCAGCCCTGGTGCGGTGGGCCTTGTTGGAGGCCGACCCCGCGCCCCACAGCCCGACCTTGCCCGCCGCGTAGTGAGCCAGCCCGTAGTCGGCGTCGCAGCTCACCGCCAAGGCTTCCGCCGCCAGGGCGGGCGCCTCCGCATGCTCCGGGTCGCCCAACCACGGCGCGCCCCTCGACGCTCACGTCCCCCAGCACGGTGGCCAAGAGCACGTGCGCCTGCGAGAAGAGCTCGCGCCCCGCGTCGGTCCCGGCCACCTCCTGGTAGCACACGACCGAGCCGCTCGGGGCGATGTCGAGCAGGGCCTGCGCGGCCCCTCCGGTCGAGGCGCCCGCCACGGGGGGCGCGAGCGTGGCCACTCGCCCCGGGGCCATGGGGGCGCCGCGGTGGGCCTCGCCCGAAAGAGCTGGGCCCCCCCCGCTCTGCCGTGGGCTCGCCTGAAGCGAGAGCCCCCGGGGGCTCGAGGAGGGGGCGGGCGCCTCGGCCGCGCGCGGCAAGATCCCGCTCCCGCGCAGGCCAGCGCGCGCGGTGGGCCCCCCCTGACCTGAAAGGGCTGCGGGGCGGGGCGCGCGTGCTGGGGCGAAGCAGAGGAGTTGAAGGAGGGCGAAGGCTCGATGTCGACCGCGATACCCCCACGGCGAAGGGGGTCGCACACCTTCCTCCCACGCGCGACGCTCCGCTCTCTCCCGACATCCTCGGCCATCTCTCCTCCGCCATCGTCCCCGCCTCCTCCCTCGCCCCTTGCAAGCCCCCCGCGCGTCGATGCGGGCGTTCCCATGGGGGGCGTCCCGGGTTCCAGGTCAGACGCGCGGGGGGGCATGGCATATCCTCCGCGTCCTCCGCCCCCTCCGTGGACCCTTTGAGTCCGACTCCCGCAGCGGGCCGCGTCGCGGCGCTCGGCCCCGCGGGGCCGCCGGCCGCGGTCTCGCGCGCGTCGGGCGCCATGACCTCTGGCGGCGATGGTCCTCCCACAGGTGCCCGTGGAAGGCGTCGGTCGTCCAGCGGCCGAAACGCTTCACCGCCTCGAGGTCCCGGCACGCATGGTAGAGGGCGGTCGCTCCTCCAATGCGGAGGGGGCGCGACCCCAGCAGCCCCGCCTCCACTCCGACAGCCGAAGCGCCAAGCTGCAGGAGGTCCTGGACCATGGCACGTGTGACGAGGCGAAAGAGCGGGAGCCCTGCCTCGCCCCCGCGCCCGAACCTCTGCGGACATTCCGCTGGAGGGCGGCCAGGGCGCTCACCGCGCAGAGCGGGGGCCCCGACCGAAAGTGGTTGCGGTGGCACCCCGCGTTATACTGGTCCGTCTTCGAGGACGTGATCGTGAGCACGACCTCATCACACTCTTCGAGCCAATCCTGCGGCGTCCCGTTCGCCAGGCCCTGGACGTCGGCCCCCCGCACGACCCGCTCCGAAGACCAGCTCGTACCATGCTGCAGGAGGTACTCCGAAGCACGGAGCATGAAGAAATAGCCCGTGGCCAGGGCAGCCCACAGGGCCACGGCGCCCCGGGGCGAGTGAGTCCGCCCCGTCGCGGTGGAGATACTCTCGCAACCACGACAGCATCCGCGGCGTCACCGGGAGCTTCCGGGTGACCTTGCCACCCCAGCGCCTTACATCCCCGAAGCTGGCGAGGGTGTGGGCATAGCGAATGGCAAAGGGGCACTGTCGGATCGTCGTGGCCCGGCGCTTCATCCCCCTACCTCGATCAGCAGGGCTCCGTCGATCTCGAGCGGGGCGTAGCGTGGCACGGCCTGCCTGGCCCCCTTGACCTGCAACGCCGCGGCCCGCCAAGGGCCGGTGCCCCCAGGTATCCGCAGCCCCCGCAGGGCCGCATCCTCCACGATCTCGCCCCAGCGTGCCGCGGGCTGGATCTCAGTCCAGCCCGCCACGCCCATGTGGGCCCTGACCTCGTCGAGCGGGGCCCTAGTAATGTAGTCGGCCCTCTCGTTGTGGTAGGTCCGTAAGTAGAGCCCGTCCAGCAGGCGAAACTTGCACCGAAGCTCTAGCATCGCAAGAACCCGCAGCAGGTGGCGAGCCACTGCGTTGCGGGCTCTCCGGCGTCGCAGCCACCGGCTAACATTGAGATTGTCCGTCACGTACGGCAGGAGGCGCTGGCACCAGCGCTCCCCGTTCTCGGCGGCCAGGGCCAGGAGGCAGAGTAACTCTACGGCGGCGATGATCTCGCCCCCCCCTCCCAGGTGATCCCCGGGGCGTCCTTCAGGATTTCCAGGTAGGCTGAGGCCTCCGCCACGATGTACTCGCGCGAACCCCAGTCGAGCGAACCAATCCGCTCCAGAGTGGCGTCGCCGCCGAGCCAGCGCAGGCGCCCCCGCGCCCCCTGGGAGGGCTAGGGCCTCGCGCACCGCCAGGAGTCCCTCGAACGAGGACTCGAAGTTACCCTCGACCAGCATCTCGAAGCAGAAGCGGAGCCACTCCAGGGTCCGGCCCCAATCGTCCCAGGCGGCCGCCACCTGGCGGTTGTCGCCGCGGGGCCCCACATAGGCCTGGCCCCAGTCGCACGCCAACACGCGGTGGATCGCCGGCAACTCCAACGCCAGCTGGGGAGCCGCACTCGCGCAGTGCTGTCCCAGGCCGCTGAGCTCGCGGGCCGTCCTGAGCCGCACTGCGCGCTCCCCAAATGCTAGCTCGGGCTCCGCCAAGAGATAACGCATCTTCATGGCCTTGGGCTCGTGTAGCGAGACCTCTCGCGTTCGAAGTCCATCTGGAGGCCCCATGCGATCGGTGCCCAGGAAGGCTCCCCCTCGACGTCCCGCTTGCTGGCGTTCACGGCCTCGGTCCCGAACACCTCGCGGATCGCCGCGTCGAGGGCATCGCAGGCCATCCAGGGCCTCACGCCCAAAGCGGGCTCGACCGCGACGGGGTCGTCCATCAGCCATTCCGAGATTCCGCCCCCGCGGGGCGGTGGCACTCGTGGACGTCGCGGGCCGCAAGCGCGAGCATCATATAGTTGCCGGGCGCCCTGGTCCATCCGAACGCCATGGCCAGGTAGACCACTCGTATGTCGCCCGCGACCCTGGCGAGCTCGCCAGGAAGCGACGTCGATAGGGCGTATGTCGATCCACTTGAAGGCGCGCGACACGTCGCGCTTGGCGCACAGTAGGTCCACGCCCGGGTGGCGGGCCCGATGCCAAACAGCAGGGCGCGCCACCTGGCGATGCCGTGGCTGCACCGCGGGCGGGTGATCCTGCTTGCTCGTGGCCGCGTTGGCCGAGAGCAAGGCATGGATAATCCTCCCTTCGGTGGAGATCGTCCTGTCTGCGAAGTGACCAGCGCGATTCCGAAGGCCACGTCCTTCCAGATCTTCTCGTAGGCTTCCCGGATGTGGGCGCGGACGCTCTGGCAGGGTTGGGCGCGCTCGCGCAGCCTCGGGCCCTCCCGGCGCGCCGCGGCCCCATGCTCCGCTAAATCCTTAATGTAATCGAAATGCTCCTTACTAAGGCACCGCCGGACCCGATCGCCGAACACCCCCTGCAAGGGGTTCCCCAGGCGCTCATGGCGAGCCCGCCGAAGGTGGCTGGCAGCCTGCTCCAGCGAACGGGCGCTGCCCACCTGGCGGTCTCCGAGGTCTACCAGCGCGGCCATGGCCACGGGGTCGATGTCGGGGTGAGCCGCGCCGAAGTTGATGCATACTAGTGCAAGCTCGGCGGGGCTGCACCCGTCGAGGTCCTCGCGGCGGTCCAGCGCGGGGTCCTCACAGGCCTGCACCTTGGGCTTCGGGGTGGCCCCTGAGCCCCCGTCCCCGCCACTCGGGCTGGGACTGGGCTGGCTTGCCCGTGCTCTCAGGAGGGCAGGGGATAAGCGGCCACATTTTGAGCCGTCCCCCCCAGGTTCGAGTCGCTGTATGCCCGCGAAGTCGACCTCCTGGAGGTCGCCTGGCGCGGAATGGGGGACGCCCCCTGGCCATCCCACAAAGGGCCCAGCTGCCGCCGCAGCTGGCGGACGTTCCACTGGTCGAGCGCTCCGCGGATGACCTCGGCCCAAGCTTTGCAAAGCCGCGGGGCCCACTCTTGCGCCTCCTTGGTCCGCTCGACACCGGTGCCAGGCACCGCGTCCTTGAGCTCCACGCGCCCATGGTCGCCGGGGCACCGGCGGGCCAACAGGAGGGCGCACAGGTAGAGGCGCGGTGACACCAGCACCCAGCTGCCTTTGCGATAGCGCTTGTCGGGCGCATCGGAGGGAGTCTTGCCCCAGGCGCACATGTGGATTGGGACGATCAGGGCCCCCGTGGTGCGCCGCAGCTCGATCATCTCTGGCTGGCCCCAGATCTTGGGATACCGCCCCGAGGGGGAAGACGACTCCACAAGGAACTCCTTGCCCTCGGCATGGAGGATCTTGCAGATCTCGCAAGTGAAGCGCGCGTGCATGTTCCCCACCTCCTCGAAGTCGCGGGCCCCATCGCCCTGTGGCTGCGCCCAGGTGCGGGCCCCCAGAGGGGGCCCGCCGGGATGAGCCATCAACCCGTAATCGGAGTAGGAACCGCAGGGGGGGCCCCAGCACCAGACGCTCGCAGCGTCGGGCCCTGGTGGGGCCCGAGCGTCCTGCTCCAGGCGCGCTTGGGCATGCGGGGTCGGCCAGGTCGCGATCCCGTCGCGGGCCAGTCTCCCACAGGGGGTCGGCGTAGAACTCGATGGGTTCGCAGACGTGAAACCCCTCCGCGCGGAGGGCGGAGGACCAGCCACCCGACCTCGCGCACACCTCCTTGGGCGACGACGCCGAACGCGAAGACAGGGTCGCGACGCAGGGGGCGGGCACACGCCGCAAGCAGGGTGCCCTGCACGTCCGCAGGGTGGTCGGAGAACGAAGCGGGCGCGCGTCCACTGACGCGCCCACTGCGTCCGTCGGCATTCTTGCACAAGGGACAGGGCCCCCCCTTACCCGGGACCGAAGGCTCCGCGTCGGGGCCCTCGCCCAAGCGCTCGGCCCAGCCAGCGCTGACAAGCTCGCGGGCGAGACGACCGTAGGCTGCCCAGCGGCGTCCTAGGGCCCGCGCCTCCGCAGGCTCCCGTGGCAGGAGCAAGCGCACGTGGCCAGCGTAGATGAGGATGGGGATAACCCGCTCCTCGGATTCGGGCCCACGCCCCATGAGGTGGTCGATGCACAGGCGCCCCGAGCCGCCAACGCGGTGGATCTGGAGCGTAGCCGTTTGCAGATCTTGCAGGGGGCACGCTAGGAGGCAGCGGCGGCCCTTGTCGCGGCGTGCGTGCAGCGCATCATGCAGGTAAGAGCGGACGTCGGCCTCAGCGGGCGTGATCCATGGCGGGGTGCCCCCGAGGGCGCACCAAGCCTCCTTGGCAGCCCCCCACAGCCCTGTCCGCAGCGTGGCGGCACGTGCGCGGACGTCCGCCGCAGCGGGGAGGGCGACGGACCGGCCCCCCAGGACCAGCAATCCGGCAGCCACGCGGAGCAGCAGACACTGCCGCTCTTCCGCCTCACGGGGCTCGAGCCCAAGGGCGCTGCCGACGACGTCGCCGGGAACGATCCGATCTCGGTAATCGGCGTAATCCCACGCGACCTGGCGGTCCCCATCCCAGAAAATAAACTACCCACGGCCGAGCGTCGAATCCTGCCCCCATTGGGGGGGGCTCACGGTGGCTCCGCCTTCGGGAACCTCCCCTGCCGTAGTGCTCACGCGCTGGTGGTACTCCGCCGCCTCCTCGCGGAGACTGCGGTGTCCTCGATCCGCTGCCTGCTCCAGCGTCCGCTCGAGCACGAAGTGTTCGCCTCGGAGCCGCGCCACCAGCACGCGAACGTCCGTGGCTCTGCAGGGAAGTGCGAGCCCCCTCCAGAAGAGCGAAGATGGCTTCCTCCTCCAAGTCGGCCATGATGCGGCGCCGCCGGTCGGGTTCCTCCCCGACGGGCCAGGCCCCCCACGTTTCGTCCGCACGGGCCTCGTCATGGTCGCGTAACCAGTCGCAGTCGGGACCTTTGAGCGCGTCTTGGAGCTCCCCCTGGAGGGCGGTCAGCTACAAATCGGCGCACTCGGCTGGGGCCACCCCTCCGGCCTTGGAGCCGGCCCCCCGGCCCCCGCCCCGGCTGGGGCCTTGTCCGCTGCCTCCTGCTTGGCTTAGGCGCGGAGCTGTGCGACGCGGCCGTCCACCTCCTTCGGCTCGATCTTCGGCCCGCCCAACAGGCCCCCACGCCGTGTGATCTGCATGACCACGCTGTAATCAAGACCCCCGAGCCCCTTGATCGGGGCGCGAGAGTTGGGGCAGTCTCCAGCCTTCCACGGGCATCCGCAGTGGGTAGCAGCCCCCCAGCAGATGGGCCCCCCTGCGCTATCGCGGGGAGCGTGCGCGACGGAGCGCTTGGACTCGGCGTCCGCAAAATGCTTCCCAGCGGGGCAGAGGCGCTTGGGGAGCTGGGGCTTCCCGCCCGTCGCTCCTGCCACGCTGGCGGGGCCCCCCTCCCCCTCCGCGCCTCCGGGCGCGGGCGGCGGGGGCCCGCGCTCGGCCCCGGCCGGGCCATCCCCCACCTCGCCGGCCTTCGTAGGCTTGGCTTTCCCCCTCGGATCGGGCTTGTCGAGTTGGCCGTAGAGGAGCCGTCGCATCTCGAGCGCCGCGGTTTCACCACATGCTGGCAGTGGCCGTCGGGCGCTCCGAGGTCGAAGGTGTTGCGGAGTCGGTACCTCGTGTCCAGCATCAGGAGAACGTATTCCACGTCGTCGTTCCACGGGCGGTCGGTCCCAAGGTCGCGGCAGATGCGGCGCCGCAGCTCGCGCAGCTCCTCCACCCAGAGGGCGCGCACCCACCGGTCCGGAAACTCGGACGGGTCTCGCTCGTTCGCGGCCTCCAAGAACTGAAGCGCCTGGCGCCGTTCGTCTCCGTGCTCGACCCCCAGGACCGACTCCAGCATCTGAATCTTACACCGGGCCCGTTCGAACCAAATGGTCACGCGGGTAACCTCCCACTGCTGAGGTTCGAGCTTGTCGTCGACGGGAAGTCGGCACGCGTCGAAGTCCTCGTCGCGCACGGGGACGCAGTCGCTCACGCTGAGATGTGGGCCCCAGACCCAAACGCCAGCGCAGCGAAGGCGCACGCAACCCTGCTAACATAAGTAGGGCCGGCCATTCCACACGCTCTAGCGTGCTCTTCGAGTAGGCACACATCCGCTTCGGGGAGTCGAAGAGGTCCTGCCCTGCGATGGTTTCGCCTGCCTCGACAGTGAGGATATTACACCCACGCGCGATGAACTGGTCAAGCTCATCGTCGCGGCCGGTCCCGGCACGCGTCCCGCGGGGCTTCCGCTCGCCCTCCTGGGCCCGCGCCTGCCGCTCGGCCGCGTGGATCTGCCGCTCAAAACCCTCCCACATAATCTGCGTCACCTCCGCCAAGGTCCCAGGTGCGGGTGGGTCTGTAGCATCGCCGGGGTGCCCGGCACGCTCTCCCCCCTCCGCGTCGCCATATAGGAAGCGCCCCGGACCCTCCTCGAACGCTCCTCCGCTCAGCAGCGGGTTACCCTCGACCCCGCCGCTGCGGCGCCCGGCCCTGGTAGCCGGCCGCGAGCCCACGCACGTGGCCACGGCTCGCGCGGGCTCCGAAGAGGTCGCGCGACAGCGGGAGGTCGCGGCTGCTGGCTCGGCCCGGCGCGGGGCGCCCCAGCGCCCGCAGAGGCGAGTGACGGTGCGCACCCTGAAGCCGGGGCCCCGTCGGGCTCGCCAACGTGGGCGGGCCCCCGTCTCGCGCCCGGCTATTGGCGCGACTGTGGGCTGACCGGCTGCGCCCCCCACACTCCACCGAGGTGCGAGTATCCACTGCTGCGATCTGGCCCCGGCGGGCTTCGGCAGGCCGGGCAAGCCTCCGCTGCACCTCCGCATCCACGATACCATCTGCGGCGAGCTGCCCCACTCCGCGACGCATCCGGCGCTCGGCCTCGACCATGCCCACCCCCGGGACTTCCGCCACCGTGCCCAGCGCTTCCGGAGGATCCGAACCTCCGCGCAGCGCGGCGATGTAAAGCCCAGCGGGGCCAGGGCCTCCGCCTCCGCCAGGGCCCCTGCTCCCAGCCCCCTGCCGGCTGCCGCTCCGGAGGCGGGGCCTCGAAGGGCGGTGGGAGGGGCGGCGGCTGAGGAAGGCCCCCACCGACGCCCGCCCCTCGCCCGCGGAGGCTTTCGGCGGCGCCGCCCCGGCGATGGTAGCCGAGCAGGGCCGGCGCATCGCGCTGGAGCGCGCTCCGCTGGACGGCGCTCATATAGACGCGCCCAGTGTTCTGCTGATCGGCTCCTCCATCTATGCGCGCCCCGCCCCCCGCCCCATCCTTCGGCATCGAGGCGGTCGGCGAGTTCGGGGGGAGGTGATGAGCGACCACTCGCACCCCGACCTCCCTGCATCCCATAGGTATCTCGAACAGCAAGCGGTTGAACCAGTCCAGATCGCAGTGACCCTCACCCAGGGGGGCGGGATACCTTACTATCTCGCCGGCGTCGACCTCGACCTGCAAGCTCCCGAGGTTCGCGGCGATGGTCATCTGGGTCCCCAGCACCCCGGATCGCGTGGCCACCCCATCGCACACGCCCAGCAGTAGGCACCTCTTGGGAGGGCGCTCGGCGGCCGTCGCGGGTGGGGGCCCGGTCTGGGCTTCACCGTAAGCGGGGCAGACCTTGACGGCGAAGCGCTCCTGGATCCACTGGTGCCCAACGATCTGCGCCTCACGCGACCCCCGCCCGGGCGACCGGGATCAGTCGTCGGGCCAGGCCTCCGCCGAGCGAGCTCGCCGTTGCGTTGGTGTCGGTGGGGTCGCAGCCTCGAAAGTTACCCCTAGAGGCGGAGGCGGGCGGGGCCGATCGGGCGGCGCACCAGCATCCAGCCAACCATCGGCGGCCCGGGCCGTCCGGCGCGGGGCTGGGCCCCCTTCCACCTCGAAGCCGCCGTCGTAGACCCCCGCGGATGCCTGGACCTAGCGTCTTTCTCGTGGCCCCCGTTGGGCTAGAGTCTTTCTCGTGGCCTTGCCTTCCCAGCCGTCAACCACTCCGCAAGCTCGAGCCGTTCACGGTGGGCTAAGGGCTGCCGTGAGCGGCGCAGTGCTCGTTTGCCCGAGTAGCGGGCAGGCGCGTGACGACCGCGCCTGTGTCCGCTCTTAGGGAGGGGGGCTTGCGTTCTGCGGCGCCGGTCCCCCCCCCCCAAAAAAAAAAAAAACGCAGCCTCCACCTTGACCGTCGGGCTGCCTCCAAAGTGCTCCTCCGATCACTCCCGTGGACGTCCGGTAGCAGGTCGGTATACTGCACTTCCATCCTGGAAACGTAGCTCGGTACTTCTGAGCGCGGTGAGCGAAGAGGCAGATCCGCGCCGCCTCTCCCCGAGCTGGGAGGGCGACATGGGACACCTCGGCGTCCTCGGCCCCAGATCGCCGCACCCATCGGGCTGGAGCGCGCGCGCACCATCGGCGAGCTGCACGCCCACTCGCGCCGCTAGGCACGGGCGTTCGCCCGCCTCAACTTCGCTCTCGGAGTCGGATCCGAGGAACCGTGGCCCCGCGCTCTCGGCGATAAAACGCGGCGGCGGTGCCGGGCGGATCAGCCACTGCACGGCGGCCCAGCCCGCGCCACCTAATACGTAGTACAGTGTCCAGCCAAGCTTGCGGAGCCCGACGCGCACGGCTCGCCCCCAAGTGGGGCGCGCGGGGGCCCCCCAAGTCCACGATCTGCGCGCTGTCGGCGACGGCGCCTTGATCCACGTAGAAGTGGTGGCGGCGGCGCAGCCCGCGGTGCGGCACAGGTGCACCTGGCCCACCGCCTCCAAGCTTTCGCGCATGGCCCTGCTCGCACAGCCGAGGACTCCGTTCACCCTGACATTCAGGCCGTGCCGATCCAGACGCGGCTCAGGGGTGAAATCGCAGGAGATGCGGGCGACCGGCCCTGCTTCCGCAGCGGGATGTGGTTCTGGAGGCGTCCCGTACCCCGTCCTCTGGCGTGGTACTCGGACTCCGTGCCCCCCCGATCCCGGGAGCGCCACCGCACGTAGACTGGGGCGGGCGGCGGCGGGGGTGGAATCGCCTCGGGGCCAGCTCCCCGTCGGCGACAACAGACCCCAATCTGGCAGCGGGACCAGCGGAGAGCCGACCACAGCCACCCCAGGGGGGCCGTCGCCATAATGATGCAGGAGGCGCGCACAGCCCCAGGAAGATGGCTAACATCGCGACGGATCCGCACAGGATGGCTGTCCCCCACCAGTCACCCAACAGGGTAATACCAGCCCGGTCGATCATCGAACCGAGGAAGCCTCCATTTTGCCGGAAGGTCCCGATCCGCGCCGGCGCGCTAAACCAGGACGCGAACCCACTAACCTTCAGGGCCCACGCCGTGAAGCCCCAGTCGAACTCCCAGATCGGGGGCTCGCTTGGGGGCGGAGGCGGAGGCGGAGGCGGCGGTGTAGGCGGCGGCCCAGACGATGGCCAGGCCATCCAGCTCGGCCACGCGGGGACCCAGTTTCCCCACGCCCGGCCCCCCTGGTCGCACGAAGCTCCCAGCGTTCCCCCAAGCGACGCGGGCTCGCGCGAGGCCCCCATCCCCGCCCGAGGCTGACCCGGCGCCATCAGCGGCGCCTCGCCCCCCCCCGGTTGGGGCTGGACCCGTACCGCGCGCGGGGCGGCCCGGTGCCCGCAGCGCCGGGAAGGTCGCGGCGAGGCTCGCCCGGAGGCTTGCCCCCCGCGCCCGCCCGGTCCCTCGCCGAGGTCGGCTTGGGTCCGACTGGCTGCTGACCCTCTGCGCCCTCGTAGTCGTTGTAGCCGCGGCGGGCGCAGCGGCGCGGGGCGAACTCGCCCCCTCGGCTGGCGCGCGCCCCTTTCTGGGGGATGGCTTGGCGGCGGGCGTCACCGCTCCGCGCCCCTTGCCACGACCCCCCCTCCGCCGAGGGCGGGCTTCGCTCTGGCATCGGGGCTCGGCGGCGGTGGGAGCGCGGGCCCGCCCCCGGAGGGGCTCGCCCGCGTGGATCCCCACCACCCTTCCGCTACCCAACATGTGCCCCCCATGGCGATCACGCTCGCGTGAACGGCGAGTATCATCCATGGCGGCATAGCCCCCCGCGAGCCGCGGGCCCCCCCGCCTTTTTGGCCGGAGGCCCACCAGTACAACTCGCCTCGAGCCCGCAGCTCAGAGACCAAGATGGAGCGCCCTTTCCCCCCACTTAACCTACAGTCTTCACTAGGCCACACTAGTAAAAACAGAAGATGGTTCATCGGCACCCTTCGGCAAAAAAACGCTACTACACCCGTACGTAAATTTCGAAGCTGGGTGCTGGGTGCCCTTGCAGCCTATGCCTCCGAGAGCGCCAGCAAGCAAGCCTCACACGATGCGTTCCAAACTGCAGTTGTGACCAAATCCTACCCATCGGGAGCAGCGCAATCTCAGAACCGAAAACAGCACGCGGCCCTATCCTTGCCAGAAGAGCGGTCGGTGTAGGAAGCCTTTGTTAAACTGAAAAGTGCACGCAGCCATAACCAAAAAAAATGCGGACACAGAACGAAATATCCCGGCGAATGACCAACTATACACAGCTGCAAGCACAAAGGGGGTGAGGGAGCGAGCAACCAGGACTGGGGCACCGAGAGGAGGATCCGATGCTCGGAGAGCGTTTTCTTTAAGGCGCCCACAAAATACATACGTAGATGTCGCCCCCGCTCCAGGGCGCAAGGGCAGCCCGTGAAGGCACAGCGCTTGGGGAGCACGTGCGACGCGTGCTGGTCGCCCCGAAAGAATTCACGCGAACACTGGCATTTGGGCCTTCGGTGGGGCCCCCTTGAAATGTGAGGAATGCACCGAAAAAAGAAGCGGGAACTCATGTGAACCTGTTCATGTGGGCCTTCTCGCCGAAATAGAAAGCAGGAGCTCATGCGAACACCTGGGCATTAGTTTGAACTCGTATTGGGGCACGAATCGTGTGAGGGACTTGCCGAAAACAGAGGCGGGAGCTCGTGCGAACCCTGGCATGCCGGCCTTAGCTGGAGCCCCCTTCATGGGGCCACGAAACGAGCGGGCGGTATGCCGCAATGATAGGCGGGAAAACATGCGAACTTCGGCAACTGAGCTCAATTTTGAACTCCCTATGCGGCCACGAAGCGTGCGAGAGGCGTGCCGACATGAAACTTGACATATGGCCCTAGCTGGGACTCCCTATGGGTTCACGACACGTGCAAGGGTGTGCCGAAATTATAGGCGGGAGCTCGTGTGAATTTGGTACTTGGGCCTCACTTTTGGTTCCTTATGTGGCCACAGAACTTGCGAGGGGCGCGCAGAAATGAGAGGCGGGAGCTCATGTGAACTCTGGCGTTTCGGCCTCAAGTGGGCTGCCCTCTTATAGGGCCACGAGACGTGCGAGGGGGTGCGCCGAAAAGGAAATTGGAAACTCAATTGAACTTGGGCATTTGGGCCCTGGCTGGGGTCACAAGGGGGCCACGAAACGTACAAGGGGTGTGACGACATGAGTGGCGGCAGTTCATATGAACTGTGGCATGTGGCCGTAGTTGGGGCCCCCTATTCAAAATGTGCCAGGAGGGGGGTGGACGTGCCGAGATCAAAAATGATACCTCATGTGAACTTCGACATGTAGGCCGTGGTTGGGGCCCCCTTTTCTGGGGCCACGGAACGCGCGATGGGTGTTCCGAAATGACAAAGGGGGAACTCGCATGAACTTTGGCCTGTGGGCTTTAGTTTGGGCCCACATTTCAAGCGGGAAGGCGGGGACGCATGTGAACTTTGGCATGCGAGTCTTAGGTGGGGCTCCTTGCACGGTCACGAAACGTGCGAGCGGTGTGCCGAAATGTGAGGAGCCCATGGGACCAAAAAACGTGCGAGGAGCGGGGATCTATGAAGAAATAAACGAATGGTGATGATGGTGATGAGGATGATGCTGATGGTGACGACAAGAACGGAGGATGATGCTGATGATGATGATGATGATGACGATGCTGCTGATGATGATGATGATGATGATGATGATGACGATGGTGATGATGATGATGACGATGGTGATGATGATAATGGAAATGATGAATAAGAAGAACACGGAAATTGTGATGATGAAAAAAAAACAGCAAGAAACGGAAAAAATGTGATGATGATGATGATGGGGAAGAAGAAGAAGAAGAAGAAGAAGAAGGATAATAAGGAAAAAAACATAAGTATAGGAAAAGGAAAAAGAAACAACCATCAACACATTTGAACTTTCACTCAAACCCTGGCAATTGGACCTCAATTTGGGCCCCTTCTCCAGGGGCACGAGGCGGGCGAGGGCCGTGCCGACATGGGAGGCGGGAGCTCGTGCGAACCCAGGCATGTTGGCCTTACTTGGGTCCCCAAAAAAGGCTGCGCAGCGTGCGGGGGCGCGACGACATGACAAGCGGGATACCATGTGAACGTTGGTGGTTGAGCTTAGCCGAGGCCACCTATGGGGCCACGAAGCGCGCAAAGAATGCGCCGAAACGAAAGGCGAGAGCCCCTGTGCATTTTCGAATTCGGGTCTTCACTGGGGCCCCCATCTGGGGGCCACAGAACGAGCGAAGAATGTGCTGAAATGAAAAGCGGCAGCTCATGCGAACTGCGGCAACTTGGGCAGTAGTTGGGCCCCCATTTGGGGGCCACGACACGCATGAATGATGAACCGAAATTGGAGGGGAGAGCTCATCTGAACTTTAGCATGTGGGCATTAGCTCCCTATGGGGCCACGGCACGTGTGAAGAGTGCAACAAAGTTGAGTGGCGGCGGCATGCAAGCGCAACCACTGGGGCCTTAGATGGAGCTCCCTATGGCCTACGGGGCCACGAAACGTGCGAGGGATGCGCCAAAATGTAGTGGCGGCGGCGGGCGGGAGCAACCGCTGGGGCCTTAGGTAAAGCCCCCGACAGGGCCACGAAAAGTCTTAGGTGCGCCAAAGTGGGGTGGCGGCGGCATGCGGGCGCACCCACGGGTGGCGGTGACAGTCGGGCGCAACCACGGGGGGGGCCTGAGATGGAGCTCCCTGTAGGGCCACGGAACGGCTCAGGAGTGCGCCAAAAAGGGGTGGCGGTGACATGCGGGCACAACCACTGGGTCCTTCGGTGGATATCCCTATGGGGCCACGAGACGTGCGAGTGGTGTACCGAAATGGTGAGAAGGGGGAGGAGGGGGGGAGTGAGGAGGGGGAGGAGCAGGGAGCGAAGGAGACGCGGGGCGCCGCTGATTCAAAACGAGGGTCCAACTCAACCCAGGATGGTTGAGAAAAAATTGGCGAAAGTCCCGACCATAGGCAGATGTGGGAACCTTTTTGGTATCGTTTCTGGTGGAGCTCCCCATGGGGCCACGACACATTGGAGGGGCGTACCGTGATGGACGGGGGGGGTCACATGCGAACTGTGCCACGCGGACCTTGAGTGGAGCTCCCTGTGGGGCCACAAAACGTGCGAGGCGTGTGCCGAAATGAGCGGGGACAGGACGTGCCAGGCGTGTGCTGGAATGAGCGAGGGCGACGCACGCGAACTGTGCCACTGGGACCTTCGGTGGAGCTCCCTGTAGGGCCAGGAACCGTGTGAGGGGTGTGCCGACATGGACAGGCGGAGGGCAGAGGCAAAGATGGGAGGAGGAATGAGGGGAGGAGGAAGGAGGAGTGAGTGAGAGGCGGGGCGCTGTCCTTTCAAAACAAGGACCCAACATCCCAGCATGGTTAGGTGCCATTGAAGTACGCATTCGACCAGTAGCTGGTCGAAACGCCCTGGGTTCACTCCAGCGAGGCCCTTCTCTGCAGGCGGTCCCCCGCAGTCCCCCGCGGTCACCCGCGGCCAACCCAAGACCGCCAAAGACCACCTGCCGAGGGAGGCTTAACTCTGATAGGGCACGCCACGCTGGGCTGAATTCGGCTGCTTCACGCGAGAATCAGGCAAGCAAACAAAGCTAGAAACACCACGAACTAAGCATGAGCGCCTAGCCGAAGCAGACTGTAGGCCCCACAGCACTGGCCACGGGGATGTCCAACGGATCCTCTGCAGCAGAAGCGTACAACTACATGACCGTGCATGTCGAGCCCCGGACTGATATAATATAACCCGCATACAATTGATGGCATACCCCAAGACTCCGCCTGGAACCCCTTTGATCAATACCCGCTGTGGTCCGCATGCCCCCATAAACGAGACTTCCGCTGGCGAGCCATCGCAAACAGAGGAGCGTGCGAGTGAGACGGGTTGGCGAGGAAGGCAAAAGGACTTGCACGCTGAGTCGTTCTGGTTTCAATCACCCCTCGGAGCGCGCAAGACGCCTGCGAACACGCCCGCATGGGCACCGCAACACCGACAACTGATCACCGCCAAATGGAGAGATGAAGACGATGTTGTACAACGAATTCCATGCTCGGAAAGCTTCCTGTAGAAGCCGGGTCATTGCCTTCGCGTTCCTGGACGCTGAAGGCGAACATGTACACGCCCACCAGGACACCACAGCAGCAAGTACAATACCTCAGGCAGCCTAAAGGAAGCCCGAACGGCGCAAAAGCGATAATACCGCCTATCGCAATTCCGAAATCGTTTCGGCAAGCTTACACGAAAAACGAAGATGCAACGATGGAACTGCATCGACACACCATAGCAATTTGCATTACGCCATTACGGACGAGGAGCCACTGAATACCACTTGCGACTGGCATGGGCTGGTCAAAAGCAAAGCATGTTAAGATTGCCATGTCACGCGGGGAACGAGAAAAAAGAAGGAATGGGGGAGGAAAGGAGAGGGGCAGGGAATAAGGCAGAGCGGGAACCGTACTGGATAGGGGAGGGAGAGAGGGGAACGGCAGGGAGGGAGGAAGAGGGGAGAACAGAGAAGAAAAAGGAAAAAAAGACACTAAGGGTCGAAGAAAGATGAGCAGACAGCTCAACGGGACAGGTCGTGGAGGGGGAAGGGGGGGTGATAGGGTAACAGGGGAAGCAGGGATACGGAGAGGGAGGGCGGGGGAAAGGAACGCAGGCTACGGGCGAGGGGAGCGAAGGGGGATGGTGCCCCCCTTTACGCGCTACCATAACAAAATCTCGGGCGGGCCTCGACGGCAGTGGAGCTGCGGAGCCCTGCCGGCGACCGATGGCGACCTCCACAACGCCAATGCAGTGAGAGAGCGAACACCCACCAGAGCGTGGGCTGCGGAATGGGTCCTGTTGCTACCGCGCTCAGACTACACGTCAGCGACCTCATGAACACGGAAAGGTACAACTGGACCTGCCGAACCTACGCGATGCAGCCTCTTCCGATTCCACTGCCTCCTCCTCCTCCGATGCCTCCTCCTCTTCCTCCTCCTCCTCCTCCTCCTCCTCCTCCTCCTCCTCCTCCTCCTCCTCCTCCCCCTCCAGGCTCCGTTCAATCGCGAGCCGTATCTCGAACGATTCGGCGGTCTACCATACCCGCCGTGAGCTGGCCCTCTTTGGCCTGCACGTCCGCGACAGAGATTCCTTCCTGGGACCGCTTCAAGGACACACGAATCCGAAGTACTGAGTCCCCTCCGCTTCCTTCTCCTCCGCCACCTGCTCATCATAATCCAAAGCATCATGATCGTCAGCATCATCATCATCATCATCATCATCAGCATCATCATCATCATCATCATCAGCAGCATCATCATCATCATCATCAAAAACATCAACATCATCATCATCCATCCAACCATGAACGGCATCATCATCATAAACATCATCATCATCATCATCATCATCATCAGCATGAGCATCACCATCATCATCATCATCTCACAATCCTCATCATCATCTTTATCATCAGCAGCATCATCATCATCTCACCATCATCATCATCAGCAGCAGCAGCATCCTCACCATCATCATACTCATCACCATCATCATCCTCATCATCATCCTCATCCTCAGCATGACCACATCAGCATCATCATGATTATCATCATCATCGTCGTCGTCATCCTCAATATCAGCATCATCATCGTCGTCATCATCATAATCAGCAGCATCATCATCACCATCGTCGTCGTCGTCATCACCATCATCATCATCAGCATCAGCATCAACATCAACATCAACATCGACAACATCATCATCATCAGCAGCAGCATCGCCATCATCCTCATCATCACCATGATCAAAACATCAGCATCACCCCCCTACCATCATCATCAGCATCCTCATCACCATCATCATCACGATATCAATGAGCAGCATCATAATACTAATTGATGGTAATTGAAATAATCAAAATGATAATACTCATAATAAGCATAATGATAATGATAATAATCATCACCAACATCACCATCAGCATCAGCATCAGCACCATCATCATCATCATCCTCATCATCAACATCATCATCATCATCATCTGCATCAGCACTATCAGAATCATCCTCATCAGTATCATCATCATCATCACAATCATCATCATCATCAGCATCACCATCATCATCATCATATCAGCATCCTCATCATCATCCTCATCCTCATCATCAAATATAAATCAGCATCATTATCATCATCGTCGTCATCCTCATCAATGTCATCATCGTCGTCATGATCGTCATCGCCATCATCATCAGCATCATCGCATCATCAGCATCAGCATCAGCAGCATCATCATCAGCAGCCGCATCATCATAGACATCAGAAACATCATCATCGTCATTATCACAATCATTAGCATCGTAAGCATCTACATCATCATCACCATCACCATCACCATCACCATCATCATCATCATCATCATCATCATCATCATTGTCATCACATTCATCACATTCATCATCATCGCCAGTCATCGTCATCACCATAATCATCATCATCGCCACAGTCATCGTCATCACCATAATCATCATCATCATCATCATCATCATCATCGTCGTCGTCGTCGTCGTCATCCTCATCGCCATCGTCATCGTCGTCGTCGTCATCGTCGGCATCATCATCATCATCAGCAGCAGCATCCGCATAATCATCAGCATCATCACAGCATCATACTCATCATCGTCATCATCACCATCATCCACAGCATCAGCATCCTCATCATAATCAACAACATCATCCGCAGCATCCTTCTCATCCTGATCGGCATCAGCATCATCCTGGTCATCAGCACCAGCATCAGAATAATCATCATCAACATAATCATCATCGCCACCATCATCAACATCATCGTCGTCATCGTCATCGCCATCGTCATCGTCGTCGTCATCGTCGGCATCATCATCATCATCACCACCACCACCAACATCATCATCATCATCATCATCGTCAAATCATCATCATGAGCAGCATCAGTATCGTAGTTTTCATCATCAGCATCCTCAGCATCATCGTCGGCATCATCAGAATCATCATCATCAGCATCATCATCATCACTAGCAGCAGCATCAGCATTAACATCATCATCATCATCGTCACTATCATCATCAGGATCATCGTCGCCACCATCATCACCATCATCATCACCACCATCATCATCATCATCACCATAATCATATTTTTAGGCATCATCATCATCATCATCGTGATCAGCATCATCGTCATCACCATAATCATCACCATGATCATCAACCTCATCAGCATCATCAGCATTCACATCATCATCATAATCATCATCATCATCACCATCATCATCATGAAGTCTCAAGCGGGAGCGCCGTTCCTGAGCAAATTGCACGGAAGTCTCAGGCGGGAGCGGGGGTCCTCACTAAATTGCGAGGACGTCTCAGGCGGGAGCGCCGTTCCTGAGTCAATTGCGCGGAAATGTCAGGCAGGAGCGGGGGTCCTGAGTAAAATTCGAAGAAGTCTCAGGCGGGAGCGCCGTTCCCACGTAAATTGCACGGAAGTCTCAGGCGGGAGCGGGGGTCTTGATTACATTGCGAGGAAGTCTTAGACGGGAGCGCCTTTCCTGAGTAAATTGCGCGGAAGTCTCAGGCGGGAGCGGGGGTCCTGAGTAAAAATCGAGGAAGTCTCAGGCGGGAGCCGTTGTTGTTGTAGCCCGGGGGGCAGGGGCACAGTTTGAGCAGGAAGACTTTCCTTGAGAAAAAACAAGGTGCGAGCCCCGGGGGTGGCACTTCAATCGAAAAAAATAAATGTGCACCGGTGGGGGGGATCAACAATAATTATTCTTCAGGAGTGAGAGTTCAACAACAACAACAACAACAACAACAATCATTTTACCCGAACGCGTGGTGTTCTCCCCAGTGCCAGGGTTTTCATACGACACCAGGCAATACCCCCACTTCGTGGGGGGGCATTACAAGCTCTACCAAATTTCCAAACGACTCTTCGCCACCACCCACAACCCAGCTTCCCGCCCTATGACGTTGGACACTTCACTTCGTGGCATGCGGACGACCGTGGCTACTATTCAGGGCCCGCGGCCGACGACGACGGCGTGCGCGCGCGAAGAAAAAACGAATGTGTCCCGCATGGTATTATTTGACAGGGATGATGGCCCTGGCAGGTGCGCAACCGTTGTCGCAGAAGTTAGAAAAAGTTGCTCGCAAAAGCCCGTTTGACAGAAATGTTTAAAAAGTGTTGGTTTTCCTACGAATCCGCAAGAGCGCGCGGGATGAGATTTTGACATTTTGTTGTTGAAAAACCATTGGTTTTTTGATGTTTTTATGTTAAAATCGCTCCGAACACTAAGCTTTTGGAAGGATTTCGTCTTGCGCGCGCGAATGTCCACTTTACCTTATTTTTTGCAAGGGATTCTTGAAATTTGATTATATTAGAACAAGAAATGTCATTTTATAGTGTTTTTTGCAAGGGAAAACGGATTACAACAAAACAACCGGATCTTGATCACATCGAATTACCTGAGGCTTCCTCACGAAAATGATGAAAATGTAGCTGCGGCCTAGGCGCGGCGGGGGGGGCGCGCACCAGGGGGCCCCAACAATAATTATTCTTTAGAATTAATAATGTTCAACAACAACAATTACTAGCACGTGGGGACACTCCGTTCTCACCAGTGCCAGGGTTTTCATAGGAGGCGGGCAATACCCCCACTTTGTGGGGGGGCCGGTTCAAGCTCTACCAAATTTCCAAACGACTCTTCGCCACCACCCACACCCAGCTTCCCGCCCTATGACGTTCGGACACTTCACTTCGTGGCCTGCGGACGACCGTGGCTACTACACTGACGTGTGCGCGCGCGAAGAAAAAACGAATGTGTCCCGCATGGATTTTTGACAGGATGTGGTGCGTTCGTATGATTTAATGTTGCGCGGTGCCTGGCTTCTATTCAGGGCCATGGTTTTTGAAGATTTCGGCGTGCGCGCGCGAAGAAAAAACGAATGTGTCCCGCATGGTATTATTTGACAGGGATGATGGCCCTGGCAGGTGCGCAACCGTTGTTGGAGAAGTTCGAAGCACGTGAAAAAGTTGCTCGCAAAAGCCCGTTTGACAGAAATGTTTAAAAAGTGTTGGGTTTCCTACGAATCCGCAAGAGCGCGCGGGATGAGATTTTGACATTTTTTTGTTGAAAAACCATTGGTTTTTTGATGTTTTTATGTTAAAATCGCTCGAACACTAAGGTTTTGGAAGGATTTCGTCTTGCGCGCGCGAATGTCACTTTACCTTATTTTTTGCAAGGGATTCTTGAAGTTTGGTTATGTTAGAACAAGAAATGTCCACTTTGCCTTTTTTTTGCAAGGGAAAACGCCCGTAACAAAACAACCGGATCCGGACCAACCCGTTTTGCCGGAGACTTCCTCACGAAAATGATGAAAACATGGCTGCGGCCTAGGCGCGGCGAGGGGGCCGTGCACCAGGGGCCCCAACAATAATTATTCTTTAGAAGTAATAATGTTCAACAACAACAACAACAACATCAACTTCCTCTTCTTTCTGCTCCTCCCTGGTTGGGTGTTGCCAGAGGTGTTCCTGGCCTGTATTGTCCTCCGGAGGCCCCCCACGGCCTCCAGAGCGCCCCTCACGAGGCCCGAAGGGCCCCAGGGGCTCCAACATTCCGCGAAAAGCTGGGGGGGGCTCCCAGAACCACATCTGGCAGCACCCGAACTGCGCGCTGCCTGCCGCCATCCGCTGGACAGCAGCGCCCGCGCCCGCGCACGGCCGGGCACGCCGCCGCACGGGCGCGTGCGGGCGCGGGCACGGGCGCACGAGCACGGGCGCACGGGCCGCGTCACGCAGGCTCCTGGCCTGCGGCTGCGCGGCCAGGGCGGAAGGCTCAGAAGGCCTCCCGCCTTCTGAGAGAAGCCTGCGGAGCCTTCTCCGGAGCCCCATCTCGCGTCCCACCTGGGCGAACCGCCAGGACCTGGCCTGGGCCAGAGCGCAGACAGAAACGTATTTGAGGAGCGCTTCGGCACCAGCTGCAAGGTCAGGCAGCTTTTTGCGGGGCTCGTGGACGGACAGGTTGCTCTTCGGATGCGTCGCGAGACTTTTCCAGATGCCTCGGGGGCGCACGTTGGAGCCCACACGTCCGACGTGTCCTGAGATGGTCTTAGGGGGGACCGTTCTGAAGCTCTTCTGGGAAACTCTTGGGCCATGTTGGACGCCAGCGGGGGGGGGCGGCCCAGGAGTCCAGAATCATTGAAGCATTATTTAAGATTGTAAAGATTCGCCTGTTGCGTTAACAGACCGTCCAAGACGGCCCGAGGCCCCCAGGAGGCCCCATAAAGTGGAATCGAACTGACCTTGGGCGTCTTTCCCCCCAAGATTGACCCAAGAGGCACGCAAAGGCCCAAACAACGCCTCCAACAGGAGCCAAGAGAACCCCAAGAAGGCATCCGAGAAGCCTCCAGGAAGCCTCCAAGAGGCCCCCGATACACCTCCCAAAGGGCTCGCCAGCATGGAAGACCAGCACGGGCAGACGAGCGAAGAAAAAACAGCTCATTTACAGACGTTACGCGATCTGGACGTGCACCCCGCGGAGCGAGAGAATCCCACTTCCGGAAGCGAGGCGGAGTGACGTTTTGAGCGACAGCGCTTTCTGAGTTTACTGGCTGATGCACTGTATGACATTTGTTAGTTGGATGCTCGGTCTGGGATCTTCCTGAAGCCACTCGCTGCAGCTTATGCGTCGATACTGCGTCGAACGTCCATCGACTTGTGTCGAACTTGAGCCGACCTAGAGTCGAACACGACGCGAAATAAATTTGGAGTAGAGTCGAACAGATCCCTGTCATGGGCCCCAGAAAAATCCCCAAAACGAGCATCTAGAATGTGCACGTTTTGAAAGAAAAATACAAATCATCTTATGTATAATAGAATTGCTGCTGTTGTGTTATCATACTTATCGGTATGACCTTGCACTGCAGTATCCTGGCGACAAACCGCACGACCGTCCAGTGGACCCGCCTCCGGAAAGCCTGCCAAACGCAAGAGTCCCACCTTGGCACCGATGGCCCCAAGACGGCCCCAAAGGGCCTCCAAGACCAAGAGGACCCCAGGAGGGCCCCAGTGAGCACAAATCGTAAACTCCAACTTTCTGTTTGAACGTGTTTTCGCAACCTCGCCATTCTGAGCTCCACAAAAGCCGAAACGGCCCCCACGAGGCCCAAAGGTCGCCCACAGACGGCCCCCCAAAAAAAATCCGGATGGCCCCCCAGAGACGGCCCCCGAGGCGAGGCCAGCCAGCCGAGCGGGGCACCAGAGCGCCAAAGAGGACCCCAAGACGGCAAGTCCCGAGCAGGGCCCCTCTCTGTTGCCCTCTGTGGTGGGTTACCTTGGGGGGGCGCAGTGGTGGGGTATGAAGGCAGAGGTGGGATTGGGAGGGCAATCGCTGTAAACGGCGTCTGGAGGAAGGAAATGTGAGCATCCAGTTGAGTGCGTTCCCTAATCTCACTTTGGGATAACCCTCCCTGTACGAAACCCCACTTACCACGAGCGACGAACATATCCGTATCCGCGCCTTTGCGGCATGGATTCCATGGCGCGATCCGGCGGGCATGCGATCACACGGGCACGTTCCGCGCCGAGCATCCGCGACAAAAAACGCCCCACGTCCGTGGGGTCGCGGCCAAGGGGCCCCGCCCGCGAGGCCGCGGATACGGATATGTTTTTCGTTCACTGCGTTGGAAGGCAACTTCCGGGAAACTTTCGTGAGAATGATTAAGAACGATTGGAATGGATTAATGGCCCAATAAGGTTTAGCCGGATTTCGCCTGGGATGGACCGCTGAGCATCTTTTAACCGATCCCCATTCCCACCGGCATGGCCTTGGCCCCATTGGCCGAATTACCACTCTAGATGTGAATTCAAGCTGTTCCCTTCGGGTCTCGAAACGCCCGTCCCCAATTGGAGGGGAGGGACCTCTAGGAGGTCCTCGTAAGAACGATTCAGAGCTACTAGACCCTTCAAAGCACCAGTAAGCCAGATCCGCCCAGAGTACGCCAAGCATTACAAGGGGATTACGCCGGACGAAACGGAAATAACAGGGAGGATGCGGGCTGTTGCCGAAGTGGGCTAGATTTCGACCACGGATATACCAGCGCCGAAACATAACCTCCCAGGAGTTGCATCCTAGCTCTGTGATGAGGAAACCACTTCAGGCTTCGAGGTTCGAGGCTCGAGGTTCTGTGTGGTTTCGTCGCTTCACGGCGGTCTCCCAGCCCGGGATGCCTTCAAGCAGCTGCGTCTCGCCGAGAGCATTCCAGGGGTGCCCGAATCGTCCCGAACGGCCGCCAGAAAGCCAAGTTATGACCCGAAAACCGAAGGGCGCCGTTAAGGGAGGGGGACAAGCTCGAGGGGGGGAAACATCAACATGGAATCGGCAATACATCGCCGATAGCTCGGCGATAGGCCCCGATAGCATGACCACAACTTCGAAACGCCGCCCTCCCACCCTTGGGCCGTCGTCATCGTCGTCGTCGTCGTCGCCGCGCCTCGCGATTCGCTCGGGAGCCAACGACGACGACGACGACGACGACGACGACAACGACAACGACGACGACGACGACGACGACGGACGACGGCGACGGCGACGGCGACGGCGACGGCGACGACGACGACAGCGACGACGACGACGACGACGACGACGAAGACCTCCACCACCGCCCCGCCCCGTGACCCCGAGGAGGGGCCGAGGCGGATGTGTGATTTACCCCAGGGTCCACGTGGAGGGCGCCCGTCATCGCCAGAGCCCTCGCCGAAGAGGTCGGTTGGGGCGCCATCGACGCCCGACGACTCGCTGAACAGCCCGTCGAGGAACTCGTCGCTGTCCACCTCGCCGCCGCCCTCTCCACCGCGACCGTCGCTCCCAGAATGGCCACCGTGAGGGTCGGGCAGAACAAAGCCATCATGCTCTGCCTCCTTCTCCAATGCAACCACTGCATCAATTAGCTCAGCGTGGTCGGATGCGGGCGGGTCTTCAGGGCACGGTTCAGGCCCATCCTCAAGCGGCGCAGGACCACCCGCATCTGTAGCTTTCTTTGGTCGTTTGGGGCGGCCAGCCCTCCACCTGTCCATTCCCTTCCGTTTGGCTTTACGGAAGGGCCAGAACGTGATGTCATCATCGCCGTCGGCGCCGAGGTCGTCGACGAAAGGCCTAGCAGTCACAGTGTGACATACCCAATGCTGCAACATCTTAGGCTGTTCGTCGATGAAGTATAGCGCCACATCAAAACGCATATTGTTGTCGAGCTCGGCCATGAGTTCGTGAAGAAGGAGCTGCTTGCCAGTCGACTTCACGATGATACTGCGATCCGCCTCCGTCGATAGCAGTTCCAACTGCGTGAGTGATGGTGACATCGGTGACCAATACATGTGACTCCAATGGTAGTGCCCCGAAAACGTGTCAAAGTTGCCAGCCTCATCTTCGTGCCACCCATCGATTGAGAAAACCATGTAGCTCTCATCGATCAGCGATCTCCCCACGGTCCCAGTTTTGCATTTTTCTGTGAGCACCTTGGTGAGGAATGCGTTGGTCATGGCTCGCCTGGCCTTGCCCTCCTGCGCGCACACGCAATACCCGAGCTGCCAGCACTCTGGGCCTGGTGGGGCAGTCTCACCATCGATGCGGTAGTAGTCATCTTCGCCGACAATGGAGGACCTAACCTCGATGTTGCGCGCGACCTCAGCGGTGAACTTTTTCACTTTGTCAACCTTGCTGTGCTTGGTAAGGTACGCCAGGACCCGCGCGGCGAGCTTGCCAGCGGGAAACGAAACCTCGAACTCACTGCAGAAGCTCGGGGGCGCCACCGTTCCTGCAAGGGAAAGAAAACATAAACTTCACATGAAACAAGGATGTGTGAGGGTGGAAGGGAAGATGGGGCGGGCGCCATGGGATTTGCGGCACGAGAGGGAGGCGGGGGGAGGGCGGCAAGGTGGCACAGGGAGGGCGGGGGGAAAGGTCGGAGGAGAGATCATTGGTAGATGGGGGCACGCGAGAAAAGATGATCAAATGCGGGAGGGCCGCTCTTCCAACACCACGCTCAGAACCGCGCGAGCCCAACCGAATAATTCGAGAAATACCATATGTATCCTTACAGATGGCGGGCTTTGCGTTGTGACGCAGTGAAGGTGCACAACGACACAATGCAATACAACCGCGCGAAACATTAGAAAGGGCAAATGTACAGGGAACGCGCGCGGTAAGCCCCGCAAACGAAATGGTAATGCAATCGTAGAAAATAAATCATACCGATGTACTAATATCGTATAAACTACTACATGCAGAACCTCACCGCGGCCTGGCACGCCCGCCGCACAACAAAAAATCACGCAACACGTTGCGCGTACCAGTTGCGCACGCTGCGTTTACGAGAAAATGCCGATTGCAGTTGACGAACGCCGCAAAGGCGCAACGGCGGCGCGTGCGCGCCCCCCCGCGCGCGTCGGAAAATTGACATGGTTTTCCAGCATCGCGTAGACTATGGCGGGGAAGTGCGGGGGGGAGGGGGGGGGGTGGGGGGGGCGGTAGGAGACCTCTGGGGATGAACTTATGGCGCGGTGGCCTTTTCGGCCCTGCGGGGTGGACATCCCGCGACGAGGAAATCGAAACCGCGCATTGCAGGCGGGCCAAGCGGGCGGAACCAACGGGCCCATTGGGCGACCCACCCCTTCCCCGATCACCATCCTCTTACCCCTGTCGTCCGCAACGTCCTCCACGGTTTCCGCCATCGCCCCCCGCCCACCCCCGCGCCCCCTCACACTCACCTCCTGCGCCCGCCGCCCACCGCTCCCACCGCCCGCTCCGCCACCCCACCTCCCCCCACCCCCGCCGCCCCACCCCCGCCCCATCACATTATCCACACAACCGCTCTCCCTCACACCGACCCCGCACTTCCCATGCCACCACCGCCAGCCCACCCCTCTGCCCAACTCGCTCCCATTGTTCACCCTCTTCGGCACTGTGCCTGGACGGGCCGACCAGACGCGCGGAGTTTGACATATTCGGGTATCGCGCGATGAAAGAGATCGGCCCCAGCAGCGCAGCGACTGCCGCCTCGGCCACGGGCCGCGCCTGCGCCGCTCGGCCACGGGCCGCCAGCCGCGCCTGGGGCCCCAGCGCTGTTCGAGCCGACACTTCCGCGGTGGAAGGTTGTAAGAAGATAAAGCATGGGAAACCACTCAGAGGGCCCACCCTGCGGCGCAGCGAGCTGCTGGGCCCCGCGCAGCGAGTCGCTGGACCCCATCCCAACCCCGCAACTGGCGAAGCCCCTACCTCGCTGTTGTCTGCATCGCCGCGCCCGACTGGGCCGCGGCGACGGCGTCTTCCTAGTCGCTAGCCGCAGCCCGCGGAATCCTCGCGGCGGCGCTAGAGTCGGAGCTTTCCCTCCTGACGAAATCTGCCAATTGCGCGAGGTTCGGTGCGGCCCTCGCTGCGGTTCAGGCGCGCCAGATGCAATCGCGGCATCGAACCAACCGAAAGACCGGACTGTATAATTCCTTGCAAACGGTCGGGCTTCGCGGGCGGATGCCAAAGGCAAAACCGCCACCGCGCCTGCGCGGAGTGGACGCGCCAGAATGCCAAATCTGGTCACTCTGAAAAGTTGTGCTGGTTTCTGGGGGCGCCCCCATCCTCCTCCACCCTCCCCTTGCCGCGCGCATGCCCGACTAGTAGGCCCCCCCTGGAATCGCCATCTGGCAATTCTGCATTCAGGCGGCCGAGATGGCCTCCAAGAGGGCTCCCAAGACAGCACAGACGACATCAAAGTGGCTCGAGGTGGCCCATGGCTGATCAAGAGATTCCCCAGAGGGCCTCAAGACTGCCCAAGGGGCTCTATACTGCCAAGGGGGTGTCCAAGTGGCCTCCCAGGATAGCTCGATGAGTCCAAAGCTTTGCTGTTGTGCTTGGCAAGTTGTGATGTTCCCCCTTTGCATGGGTCTTGGATTGCCCCAGGCGGCCTAAGAGGCTTCCCATGTTGCCTCAAGACAGACCATGAGGACCCCAAGACCGCCCCGAGTCGGCCCAAGGGGGCCCCAAGATCGCCCAGGAGGCTCCAGAGAGGGAACCAAGACTGCCTTAAACCGTCCCAAGAGAGCACTGATACGACCCAGAGATGCCCCCCCCCCCCCCCCCCCACCCCACCCCACCACCACCGCCACCCAAGACAGCCCCCGAAGGCGCCAGACGGGCCAAGGGCATCCCAATACTGTCCAATATGGACCAAGCAGCCCCAATAAGCTTCCAAGAGCACTCAGAGAGCCCCGCAGGAGAACCCAACTAAGCACCACGAACAACAACGAATCCCATTAGGCACCTGAAGAATTGCTGGGTTTGGGCTTCGTTGGGTGCCCGACAGCCAGAGGAAACTCGAAGCGCATCGAACATAGCTCCAAGACAGCCCATGAGGCCGCAAAGGCGCCCCCCACATCGGCCCAAGTTGACCCCGCGATCGCTCCACGAGGCCCCCAATAAGCTTCCAAGAGGCCGCCAGGGGGCCCATGCCCGCCGCAACTCAGACCGCTCGCTGAACTGCAACGGGGCGTGAACTCGACCTCCTTCCCCCCGCGCCGACGAAGACGGGGTCGAAATCGCGGCCCGTCCCAGCTCAGAACGTTCGCTCCACTGCAGCGGGGCGCCATCTCTCCCCCACCGCTTACCGCGGCGGCAAAAAGAAAAAACCCACCCGCGCCCAATTGGGAATGTTCAGACCGCTCGATACCACCATTTCATGCATAGCGTTCGTCTCCGTCTCCTGCATACCCCACATGACTATCATCATCACCTTCCCCCGCCTCATCGCACCTGCCGCGTTGATATCGACATGCTCACGAGCCACTCACAAGCCGCGCTGGTGGCGGCGCGCTCCAATGATTTCCCCGCGGCCCCCCGTCGCGAGCTCTGCCTCGCCCGCGCCGCCGCGCCACGTCGAATTCGGCCACCAGCCCCCTCGGCCTCGGCGGGGCGCAGCGCGTCGGCGCGGGCAACAGCGGCGGGCGCCCCTGGAGCAACGCGGCCGCGATCGCAGCCCTGCGCGTTGGGCGCCGCGCCCCGCGGGGCCGCCGCAGTCACCGCCGCCGTCGCGTCTGCCGCGCTCGCCGCCGCCGCCGCCGCCGCAGCAGCCGCCATCCGCAATCATCGGCCTGGTTCGAAATCCACTATCCCCCCCCCCCCCCAGGGCCGCGAGGGCGGCCCGTTTTGAAGCGCCTCGTCCCCATCCTCTTCTGGCGGCAGCTGCCCCGCTGCTCCGCCGCCACGCAAAAGCATCTGGTTGGCTGCCGATTGCATGGCGACGCCAGTCTCATCCACAGCCAATGCTTCGCCGAAATCGTCGGCGCAATTGCCCGCCGCCGCGCTGCACTTACCGATCAAGGCCGCCATGTGCATCGAATGCCCGCGCTTCCCGCTCCCCCAGCTTGCGGCCGACTGCCGCCGAAGCCAAGGGCGCGGCCCGCAGAGCCTCACGCCATCCAACTCGCGCCTTCGCAAAGCGGCGAGCGTCTCCGCGCAGCCGCGGGAGTCTCGCAGCCGACGGCGCGCGCGAACGCGCGCCCGCGCCTTGCGCGACCATGCCGCGCCAAGAAGCCCGCGGCTATCGCGCGGGGCGTCCCGCGGAAGAGATCGCGCGCGCCCGCTGCGACAATTCGGCGCAACGCCTCGGGTCGGTTGTGGGCGCAGGCGATGCGCGCGCCATGGCACCACCGCATGTAGAATCTGGAAACGGACGCTGCTAACTGCTAGCCCGCCAACCCGCCAATAATGCAATGTCTGATATTTCGCTTTGTTTTCGAAGAGGATGGCGGCGGTGGCGCCAGGGAACGAGGGCAACTGGGAAATGTGGCGAGGGGATGGCATGGGGGGTGTGGGGGGGGGGGGGTGGGAGGGGGGTGGGGGCCCCGCGCGAAAGGGAGGGGGGGGAGGGCGAGGGCGAGGCGAGGGGGGATGGGAGGGGATGGCGGGTATTGATGTGACGGGATGGGCGGCGGCGGGCAGAGGACCATCCGCGAACGTTGAAAATCGGCGCGCGAGGGCGGCTCATCGGCAATCGTCGCCCGCCCCCGCAAATGCTTTGATCCAAGCGCAACGTGCCCTCGGGAACTCCGCCGCGTCGTCGACCCCCGCGTGGCTCGCGCGCGCGCAAGGCGTACTCGGGCTAGGCGCTAGGCGCGCCGCCGAGCGCTGCGCCCGCGGGCGCCAGGCGTGCCCTGCACGCCTGCAGCAGCGCCGACATGAAGCCGCTCAGAAAGGCGCCCCCGAGCGCAGCGGCGTCGCGCCGACCGCGGTGATCGGTGGCAACATGCGGCGGGCTTGCTGCGCCCCTCGATGGGGGCGCGATTGTGGGAGGAGAGCGGGGCGAATGGAATGGAGGGCGCGACGGCTCGGAGCGGCGATGGGCAAGCAAGGGCGCAGGGGGTCACGGGGGCAAGGGGTGGATTGGGCAAGGAGTGGGCCAACTTAAACGGGAGCGGGGCGTCCACTCGCAAAGCCAGCACAGAGGAGGGGCATTTGCCCCTCGTCAAACAGCGTCGCCACGCGGGCGGCGGACGACGAGCGCGCGACGACGGGCGACGACGGACGACGACGGACGACGACGGGCGACGACGGACGACGACATACGACGACGGGCGGACCACGACGACGGACGACGGCGGACGACGGGTGGACGGACGGCGACGGACGGGCGGACGACGACGGGCGGACGGACGACGACGGACGGGCGACGACGGGCGACGACGGACGGACGGACGACGACGGACGACGACGGACGACGACGGACGACGAAGGACGACGACGACGGACGACGGATCGCGACGACAACGACGGACGACGACGGGCGGCGACGGACGGACGACGACGGACGACGACGACGACGACGGCGACAACGACGACGACGACGACGACACGCTCGCCCCCGCGTATTCGCGCGTCGCGCTTCGCCACCCGCATCGTGAACTTCGGCGGGCGAGCGCCCGCCTGGCGGCCGAGGGCGCCGAATGCGTTGCCACGGGCAGGACAAAGGAAGCCCCGCCCACCCCCCGCCCGCAGGGCGGCCTCTTGCTCGCGCCGCGCGCTCCAGAAATGCGGGCGCACATGCAGCGCGGGGGGCGGGCAATCGGGGCCAAGGGATGGGGTTTGGGGAACGCCGCAGGGGCGGTTCGACGCCGCTCGCTGCATAGTTAACGAACGCCGCGCGCCTTACCAGCGCATCCATCGCGCGCCCAAGGGGGCGGGCCCGACCGCCGCGGACCCGAGCGGCCGCCGCGGAAGTCCTCCCCCCCAACGCGCGCCCCCCCGAGCACCGCCCACCCAAAAAAAGAAAAAAGGAATGACGCACCTGATGGTGCACGCCCGCCCCTCGCACCCGAAGATGTTCTCGCGCCCCACGGCGACTCCACAGCGCAATGCTATGACAATGAAAACAACGCATATACATACCAGGACTGTCCATGGACAGCCCAGGGGCGCCCCAGGAACATTCAAGCAGCCCAGCTGGCGACTGCGGAAACCCATGGCAGTGCAATCGAATTGGAGACACCTTAGTTGAACAGCATATTTTTGAAACAACGACCACCGCGTCATTGATTTTAGCTTTTCGGCGGGGCCCCTGGGGCCTCACCCCTGCACAGAATACGCAGAGAAGCGTTGCGTGACCATTTCGCATTCCCTCCTCTCCTCCCCCCAATCCTCCTCCCAATCCTCCTCCTTCTCATCATCCCCCCCTCGCCGTCCTCCTCCTCCTCCTCGTCCTCATCTACATCCAAGTCGTCCTCTTCCTCCTCCTTCTCCTCCTCATATTTCTCCTTCTCATTCTCTTACTCATCCTTCTGCTCGTCATCCGATTCCCCCTCCCCCCCTTGTCATTATCCCATCCCTTCTCCTCAATGCGGCACCAGAGGGCAGAGGACAGCGCGCCTGGGCGCCGTGCATGGGCGGGCTGGCGCGGGCGCGCGGAACGTCAAACTGTTGCCAACAAATATGAAGCTGCGCAGTTATAGATACCGTGGCGCCGCGGTGGTGCCGCGCCGACTGCGCCGGCGCCCTCGGGCTGTAGGCCCTGGGGGAAAGGGGGGGGGGGGGCGCGGGCGGGCTTGCGGCCGCTGGCGCGCGCGCAATCGAGGCGGCACGTCTATAGTAAATGCGCGCAACGGGTATCTTCCCATGCGGGGATGCCATGCGCATGGGGCGCGGCGCCGCGGGGGGCGGAAACGCGGGCGGACGCATCGGGGCTGCTTCGCGGCTGAAAGGCAACGCGTGTAAGTCCCGACGCGCGCCGCTTTCGACTGCGCAAAAGGCGCGGTCGCGCAGAGAAAATCGCACGCGCGCAGGTATATTGGCAGGCGCCCAACGCGACCCATGCACAACTGCCAACGCGACACAGGATTGGATTATGCGGCAGCGCGGCAATTGTGCAATACGCGCGCGGGTTCGCAGCGGGGCGCGGGCGGCAGTAGATCGCACAATGCAACCCAACATAACGTTCTGGCATGCCCCCCCTTCCCCCCCCCCCCCCACACACACACACACACACACACACACACTCACGCACACACACGCCGCCCCACCCCACCCCACCCCACCCCACTCACCCAACCCACCCCGCCCCATCCCAAAGTCTTCATGGCCGCGCAATGCCGCCTTCACGTGGCCGCTGCACCCCGAGGGATACCATTGATGAACAAACGCTCTTCGACCTTATATGGGATTGTGCGTTGCATGTTCGCCGCCCCGTCCCCGACTTGCCACTGTGCCCCCATGACTGATCATGCGCGGCCAATTGCCACTACACACAAAAACGTTGACAAAAAACAAACAAGTATACATAAAGCCAGGGACTGTACCAGGGGCGCCCTAAGAGCGCCCCCAAGGAAACGCTGAGTGACCTCTGCAAACCCGAGCGGGGCGCAGCGCGCGCAAGCGACGCCCGCGCGCCCAACGCTCCCACCCCCACCCCTCACACCCCTCCCCCCGCATGTACCCAAGAGGGCACCTGTGCACCGAGATAGCACATGGGAAAACTCCGTGGATGTCAACAAAGGGCCACAGGAATGCCCAACATGCATCCAATGCGACCCCATCACAGATCCATCAGCCACCCCCCCCCCCCGATGTTTGTTTATTTTCACACTGGTGTGCATTTCTGTTTCGTTAGTGTTTACCTGCGCACATCCTCTGTGCAAATGCCCGAGGCATCATTTCTGGATGGGCTGGCGGGGGTGCGCGAAGGGCCAGGAAGAGGACGCAGGAGGGGTAGACGCAGAGAGGAGGGCAAGGAGGATGCGGAGTGAGTCGCAGCGGGGAGATGCTGGCAATAACGGTGTTTAGTATGATGAGGGGGGCGATGAGGATGGCGAGGGTGATGACAGGATCATGATGCAGGGCGGGTGTCGGTGGATGGAGGGGGGAGGCGGCGGCAACGACGATGACGACAACGGGTCAAACGTGCGTGCAACCCAGGCACCTCGTCATCCCACATGGGAGTCACCAGGACTCGAGCGGGGGCGTTCCGCCGTGCGATCCCCGTGGGGCGCGCCCCCAAGCGCGGGGCCCGAAAACGGCCGCAAAATCCCAGACGCGGCTCGGTCGACCCCTGCCGCGGCCGAGACCCCCCCCCGAGATTGCCCAACATAAGCCCGATATGGCTCGAATGCGGCGCACGAGCGTCCCACGATGGCCGAAGATTGCCTCCGACCAACTCGAGGCACCCCAGGCGAGGAAAGGCGAGGAGGGCGGGAAGGAATGCGCCAGGCGAGGAGTGGATGAGGGGCGAGGAGGCGATGGTGGAGAGGGTAGGACGGGAGAGGGCGAGGAAGGAGTCGGCGGGGGAGAGATGCGTCGCGGCGGGGGCGGCCAGAACGGAGGGGGGGGGGCGCGCGCGCGGGGAGGGGGAAAGTTGACGCCGAGAGAGGGAAAGGCAAGGGGGGACGCAAGTGACAGGTCCTTCACCGAACTCGCCCGCGCTGCACGGGAGGGACAGCGCGAGCGCCCCCTGCACGTCCTGCTCCTGGTGGGAGCGCCGCTGCCGCAAGAGGCGCGCGCCCGCGGCCAGGCGCCGCCGTCGCACCTCTGCCACGAGACTGTTGGCGCGGACGGCGCGCGCCACGGCGCCGTCGACGGCGTCGGCAGTGGTCTCGGCGGCGACGATGGCATGATCGTCGACCTCGTAGTCTGCCTCGTCACCAGACAACATCCCCTCGATGGTGTCCAACTCAACATGGCGCGCCTGGGCGCGGAGAGCCCGCTCCGCAGACCGCCTCTGAGCACACGTGAAATACATGGGGCCGTCCTCAGCATCCTGATCGGCCTCCTGTCGCAAACGGGCCCTTGCACCAGGGCTCAGCTCACGGTACTTATTGCTGAAGTCGAGGAAGCTCCAACCCTTGCCAGTGCTTTTGCGCATGAAATAACGAAACAAATGAACCTTCTTCCGCTTCCTGGGGCGCGCGGGAGGCCCATCTTGATCAGCGGGGGCGTCGCCGCAGTGGTCGGCATCACTGCGGCCAGTGGCACGGCTGTCGGATCCGTTGGCACGAACTGGCTTTGAAATGTTGCTCGCATTCAATGTCACGGTGCCCTGCGCCACGCACGTCTCGGCGAGCCTGTACCGCAAAGACCCAAGAATCCAGTCGGCGTTCACTTGATGAAATCCAACCCGCCCTCTGGACGCGTGTGGTCTAAGGCGCTCCCTCTGCCAACCGCCATTATTCCCCTTCGGGGAGGAGTTCACACCTCCCCCCGACGCACCCCCTTGGACCCGGACAGGGGGTGAGAAGGCGGCGAACAGCCAGAGCGCCCAAGATGGCCCAGCACGGCCTCAAGAGCGCCTCGGAAAGCCCAAGATGGTGTCCAACAGTGGCCAATCTAGCTTAAAGCGCCTCAAGGTGGCCCCGACACTGCTCCACGAGGCCACGAGAATGATCCAAGACGGCTCCGAGAAGCCTCCGAGACCTCCAAAGAGTTCCCCAAGAAGTCAAACACATTCCAAAGCCTAGAGAAAACCAACGATATTGGCATTGTCGCCCGTTCGCCCCCGATGGTCAACAAAAGCCTCAATATTGCTCAAATATGGTTCACGAGAGACGTCAGAAAAGCCCAGGGGGCCCACTACGGCCCCAAGAGCGCCCATGAGCGCTCCATGAGCGCCCTAGAATCGCCACAATAATGGATTGTAGATGCTCCAGAGGGGTAAAGCTAACTAGGGGACGCCCCTTATTTGATCGACGCCCTCCAGGATTGCCCCAAGACGCGCACAGGAAGCCCCAAGAGGCCCCATTAGAATACCAAAATGGCTCCAAGATGCCCCCCCCCCCTGAAGCCCCTAGGAGGGCCCCAAGAGATCCCCAAGCGGCCCCAAGAGCCGCCCCCCCAAGGGGCACCAAAGACGCCCAAGAGCCCCCAGGACCGCTAAGAACCCCCCCAGACGCCCCAGGAGGCACCCACGGAGCGCCCAATAGATATCGCAAGAGGCGCAGAGATGCGGCCAAGAGATCTCGGGCCCTTTTGATTGCCCTCCTCCTCCTGCTCCCCGTTTATCAGCATACGCCTTACCTACATCCGCATACTTACTCTCCTTCTCATTATATCCCTTTTCCGTAGCCCCACCCCCTCATCTATCCACCTTGCCTTCGCATTAGCCTCCTCCCTCCATCGCACAATTCGGCAATGTCTATCCTTGCTCCCGCGCTTCCCTGATCACATCAATTCGCCTAGACGTCGTTCCTGGATGGGCTGGTGGTGATACGCGAAGCGTTTTGAATGGCTGCTGATGGGTGTGGTGCGACGCAGCAAGCAGGCGTCTGCGAATTCTGCCATTTGAAAGCTCCTCGTGTACAATGTCAACCTTCGTGTCCCTGGCGATCGACAGCAGAACAGTCAGTGCCTCGCCGCCGAGCAAATCGTCCTTCGTCGGGTACTCAGTGAGAAACCATGCACTGAATGTGTCGAGCATGCAGGGCTTGGTCGCCGCGATCACTATCTCGTCGACGAGCTCCTCGGGGCGTGCCAGGAAGGCGAACAGCTTGTAAGGGAACCGCTGGTGCGGTGCAATCCGCGCCCGCCCACGTGGGCGGAGCTCAGCCAGCCCGCTGGGCGAGCTTGAGTTGAACGTTGGCTCTGTTGCATTCTCCCACCCCCCTCCCCCGACGGGGGGGAGGGGGATGGGGTGTAGCGGGGCGGGAGGGATGTGCCGAGGCGGGCTGAAGCGATCAAAGACGCGCGGGGGCAAAGAGGGGGACAGCCGAACCGTGCAGCGGCAAGGTGGCGGGAAGGCTGCGGCTGGATGGATGGATGGGGGAGCGGGGGGAACGACGCTGAACAGGATAAGGAGAATGAAGAGACGACGAGTAGGAGAAGGAAGGATGAGCAGGATGAGAACGGCAAGATAAATTGCCAGGGGCGCCGCAGATGCTTCTCGGAGCCCCTTGGGATATTTCGTTGGCGCTTCTTGGAAGCGTCTCGGGGCGTCTTCGGGATCTCTTGGCGGCCCTGGGGGGGGGGGGGGTGCTCCTGGGCGTCTTGTGTGCGTCGGGGGGGGGGCTCGTGTGGCCGCTTGGGGTCTCTGTGGGGGCTTCCTGTGGGCAGCGTGGTGCCATCCTGGGGCCATCATGGGACCTCGCGGGGCCCCTGGGGCCTCTTGGGGCGACTTTGGGGCCATCTTGGAGCCTCGCGTGGACTCGTGCACCCGTTGCTGGACGGGCTTGTGGGGCTACGCGAAGCGTCTGGAATTAGGAGGTCGTGCACGATGGCCTTGGACCGAAGAATGAGCCTGAATGCCAGCGCTCCGAAGTAGGTGGTGTACGATCTGGGGTGCAAAGCGCGCCAGTCATCCATCGCATTCATGGCGACGTCCGACTCCGCAATGAACATTGTCTCGAAGTAGTTCTGGGCTGCATTCGTCAGGGCGTACTGTCGGCGCAGGGGGCGCCTCGGGTCGAACTCGAACGTAGCGGCCCCGCCGTCGGCAATGGTTCCCATGCGCTGGTTTAATTCCCACCTGATGCCGCTCTGCTCCATGTATCGCCCGAGGAGCGCCTGCAACTTCGCGACGGCAACGTGCAGGATCGGGTACGCGAACAAGTGGCCGTCCGCAATCAAGCTGACGCCAGCGAGCCTGTACGCCTTGTTCTGTGTCCGAACTGCGGCCACGTCGTTCTCGCCCTGCTTGTCCGTCGTCGCACCGACCGCGTCGTTCTGAGTGATCAGATGCTTCTGGTGCGCGGTGCTGCCAGGCCCCATGTAAGCCGCGCAACTCCTCGCGGATAACCTCCTGGCCATGTCTGGTGTCAACTCGCCCCTGTTGGTAACTCATTTGATGTACGCCTTCGAACAGATGCCGCGCACTGCGTCTAGGAAGCAAATGTCCGCGAGCGCCTCTGACAAGCCAGTCCAGCTTTTCCTGTTGAACACTCGAAGGGCTCTGGGGGCAATAGCGAACAAGATATCCCAGGACAGCTTCTCGATGACGTGTTTGACTGAGTTGGTTTCGTCCCAGCCCACATAGATCTCGATGTGGTTATGGTTCTGCCAATCCCCCCTGAGAGTGCACTCGAGCGTCGCCCATCGCGCCCGCGCCCCCTTACCCTTTCCAAGGTAGCTCTGAACCACTGCTTTCCGATATGCCGCTGCCTCTTGCGAAGACGCGCCCCGTCGGACATCGGCGTGATCAATCAACGCTTCAACGATGGCCTGCCTGAACTGCGCCATGGCACCAGCGGCTTGCAGGCTCAGAGAAAAACGAATGCCGAAAGTGAAGAACAAGTCGACGATCTGGCAAGAACGCTTGTTGCACGTCGAGACCTTGTGGACGTGGCAGAGCAAGTGAAGGCAGCGCTTGTCCTTTTTTTCTCTTCTCGAACTCGACTCGGATGTTGGAGGATGCGGCGTCCGACATGGCAACCCTGATCTTGTGCTTGAACTTGGTTGGGGCCATGCTCAGGTGCTCGACGGAGCCAAGCGCTTTGTTGATGACGTTCGAGGTGGTGCTCTCAAGGTTCGATAGCGAGTTCAGCGTCTTCACCCTGAACAGATAATATGTCGGACCGATTCTGATCAACATTGATGCCCATCGCGTGACCTGGAATATCTTGGAAACCTGCGTGTCCTTCACGCGGATGTGGGGCCTGGAAGCCCTGATCTGGCCATAACCGTCGATGCCGTCGCCGTCTCCACCCGCTCCGCCTACGTCCTCGATCGACTCCATGTAGCTGTGCAGCGGTAGCAGCACTGCATCCTCACTTTGCACGGCTCCAGTCTTCAACGGCGTCTCGTCGTAGGCCTCGAACATCGCGTACATCACCAGGTTAACGTCTGGAATAGTGGTGAGCTTCATCTCGAGTTGGCCTCTGAGCCACCTGTCCATCATGAGAGTAAGCTCTGCGAGGCGTTCCTTCACTGTCCATGCGTGTGAGTGGTGCGACAAGTTGATGCCATGCAGCATGGCCTTGGTGCTCGAGACCCCCTGCTGAGAAAGTATCCGTTCCGCTCGGGCGCACAATTCGTCCGACTGGAAGTCTGTGGAAACCGCCGCATCGAACAATGCTCCGAACATCTGGTGGTCGACAACGACGTCTGCGTGAACGGGGAGCAGCGCATGGCACGCAGGGATGATCGCGCCGACGGGATCCGCACCAGGGTCGTGGACGGGATCCGCACCAGGGTCGTGCACGGGATCCGCACCAGGGTCGACGGGATCCGCACCAGGGAAGACGGGATCCGCACCAGGGAAGACGGGATCCGCTCCGAAGCGCTGCTGGTACCTGTCGCCCCAGCCGTCGGACATGAACTCTGAGATGGAGGGCGCCCCGCAGGGCGAACTGATACGGAGGCCGCGCGACGGGCGGGCGTGAAGAGCTGCACACAGCAGGGATATGAACATCATCATATGAAATGCCCTCGGCGAAGACTCTCGAGCCAGGGGGGCTTCGGGGGGTGCACGGGGCGTCGGGGCCCTGAGCGAGAACGCAAACGTGGATTAGGGGAGTGCCCAATGGGGGCACGAAACTTTTGGAGGGCGCGCCTTCCGTGGAACTCCATATGGGGCCCTTCGGTGGAACTTCCCATGAGGCCACGGAGCGTGTGATGGGGTCACCGTTGTGGAGACTGAGGGACATGCATGCGGGATTTCCCACTGCGGCCTTCGGCGGAGGTCCCTATAGGGTCACGAAACGTGTGAAGGGCTGTGCCAAAGGACAGGGGGCATGCTGGATTTCCCGCTGGGGCCCTCGGAAGAGTTCCCTTTGGGGCCACGAAGCGTGTGCGTGGGCGGCGGCGGCGGCGGCGGCGGCAGTGGTGCGCGGCGGCGGCGGCGGCGGCGGCGGCACGCGTCGTGCGCGTCGCGGCGGGGCGGCGGCGGGGGCGGCGCGGGGGCGGCGGGGGCGTCGGCGGCGCGCCGCGCCGACTCCCAGCTGCCCCCGCTCGCTTGGCCCCTCTTTTTCCTCCTTTCTCCTCCTTCACCTCCCCCCTTCCTCCTTCCTCCTGTCTCATCCTTCCTTCATCCGTTATATGTTTGTTCCTGCGCACGTTCCCCATTTTGTCGTAAGCCTCCTTTCCTCTTTCTTTGCTGCTCCCCTTCCTCTTGTTTGGAAGCCACGAATGGCAACGCTAGCTAGTTCCGAAAAGGAGAACTACAAAAAAATCCCCCCGAACCGCCGTCCGAAAAAAAAAAAAAAAAAAAAAAAAAAAAAAACAAAAAAAAAAAACAAAAAAAAAAAAAAAGAAAGAAAAAAAAAAAAAAAAAAAAAAAACAAAAAAAAAAAAAAAAAAAAAAAAAAACAAAAAAAAAAAAGAAAAAAAAAAAAAAAAAAAAAAAAAAAAACAAAAAAAAAAAAAAAAAAAAAAAAAAAAAAAGAAAAAAAAAAAAAAAAAAAAAAAAAAAAAAAAAAAAAAAAAAAAAAAAAAAAAAAAAAAAAAAAAAAAAAAAAAAAAAAAAAACAAAAAAAAAAAAAAAAAAAAAAAAAAAAAAAAAAAAAAAAAAAAAAAAAAAAAAAAAAAAAAAAAAAAAAAAAAAAAAAAAAAAAAAAAAAAAAAAAAAAAAAAAAAAAAAATAAAAAAAAAAAAAAAAAAAAAAAAAAAAAAAAAAAAAAAAAAAAAAAAAAAAAAAAAAAAAAAAAAAAAAAAAAAAGAAAAAAAAAAAAAAAAAACAAAAAAAAAAAGAACAAAAAAAAAAAAAAAAAAAAAAAAAAAAAAAAAAAAAAAAAAAAAAAAAAAAAAAAAAAAAAAAAAAAAAAAAAAAAAAAAAAAAAAAAAAAAAAAAAAAAAAAAAAAAAAAACAAAAAAAAAAAAAAAAAAAAAAAAAAAAAAAAAAAAAAAAAAAAAAAAAAAAAAAAAAAAAAAAAAAAGAAAAAAAAAAAAAAAAAAAAAAAAAAAAAAAACAAAAAAAAAAAAAAAAAAAAAAAAAAAAAAAAAAAAAAAAAAAAAACACACAAAAAAAAAAATCCCAAAAACACAACAAAAAAGCCCAATTTTCTATGTTAACATAGAAACGGCCCTTGCCCGAAACATGCCCGAATTCTGGGTTTCCTCAAGTTCACACCATTATGCTTGTGGCCGCGGTCTCAACGCTGAGAGCAGGCCTCAAGATCTTGGCCCCGACCAAACCAACATGTAAGATGAAGAAGTCTGAGTCCATCATCAACTTCGTTCTCGCCTCGTCGCGTTTCGACCGGGACCTCTCAGGGGCCACTGTTTTGGACGAGTACCCCATGAGCCCGCATAGGCCCGTGCTGTTCCAGCTGCGCTGCGGGAGGCCCTTCATGGTGCCAGTCTTGGAGAAGCCCCAACCTCTCTCTACTTCCAGGCCCTACGGGCCGACAAACCATGTGCCGCCTTGGGGCCGCACGGAAGCCGCCTTGGATTTCCTGGACCAGGTCATTGATAGAGAGTCTGGGATTGAGGCCCGCTTGCTGGCCCTAGATTCGGCGTACCAGTACTTCGCCTCGGACATGGCGAAGACGATCAGCATTCGCACTGACACTCCGATTAAGTCGCCCACCGCCCCGCGAGTTGGCCCTCCAAAGATCCGCCGGGCACCAGGAGCCGCTCGGGAGGTGGAACCCAGGGCCAGTTGGAGGAGTCTATCAATTCCGATTCGGTGGTTGAAAACAAAGTCATGGATGTCATCCGACGGGATTATTCCAAGGAGGAGTTTTACCTTTCGAAGATTCTGACCAGCATCCAGTCACCACCCCCAGAGCTCGAAGGCACCGAGGAGTTTGCCCGTTTGCTCGCCAGTGTTAGGACTGCTCTAGGCGCTGCTGCCCAGGACCAGGACAATGGCCAGATGGATCCCAAGCTCGTTTTGAAGGTATTTGAAGAGCTCGATGATGCAGTTGATCACGCGCTCCAAGCTGAGGAGGCCAAGGACCGCCAAAGTGAAACAACGTCTTGGAACAACTGGGTCCAGGAGGCCATGTCTCGGGGAGTTGGTTGGGCCCATCGTTGGACCTCGAAGCTCACGCCCTGGCAACCTCAGAAAGTTTGGCGCCCCGAGCTGCAGACATATGCAGGTCGGCCTTCTGAGCTGCTTCAGTCCGAGGCAGCCCGCCTCGCAGGATTGCGGCAGGCCACGCCGCAGGAGCAGGACTTTAATTTGCCGTCGGCCGAGCGTGACCGCCTGGAGCCCATCACGCCTGGCCAGATCAGGTCGGCTGCCAAAAGATTTCGAAAATCTACCAGCCAGACTTGGGATGGGTTTCACCCTCGTCACTTTGCTTATCTCAGTGATGTTGAACTTGAACATGTGTGTAAGCTTCTGGCAGCGATCGAGGAGATTGGAGCATTTCCGACAGCCATTCGCGGCGTCATTATCACGCTGATTGAGAAGCACAAGCCTGGCCCGTCTGAGGGCCCCTCGTACCGAGGCATCGGTTTGCTCCCTGCCCTCTGGAGGGCGCGGTCCAAAATTCGCCAGGAGGAAGCTCGTCTGTGGGAAAGGGCCAACAAGAGGCCTTATCTTGCTCATCAGTCTGGTCGTGGGATTTATCGAACTACTATGAGAATGTCAATCGTAAGAAATGGAAATCTCGGGCGATCTCTTCTGGATTTTCGGAGACGCTAACGTGTAGTATGATGAATCCGCATGGGGGTCCCAGGGCTGTCGCAACCAGAACTTTGGCTATGTACGCGGGGTGTGCTACCAAAGGCTTCCCTGCTGGCTGCTCGCTTGCGACTTACAACGTCCAAATGTATTCGGTTTCCCCCATGGACTCCTGGGTTCCGACGTTCCCCACCGTGGACCCCTCCATCTTCATAGGTGATTTCATGTTGACAAGCAACAATACAAGCGTTCGCCTGTTGGCGTCGGACCTGGCGCAGGCCTCCGACAGCGTGCTAGATTTAATCGAGGAGGACCTCGACTGCTCGGTCGCCTTGCACAAGGCTGCGGTGCTGGGCTCGTCTGCTGAAGTCCAGCAACGCCTGGCCAAAGCTCTAGGCAAGTACAGTGGACCAGAGGGAGACAACCAAGCACAGTCTGCGCCAAACCTCGGAGTCGATTTCACCATGGGCAACAGGGTCTCGAAGAAGGCCCGAAGAACTCTGGCGAAGCGAACCTCCAAGATGAAGCGTCGACTCCACCGCATGTCCCAGATTCGGCGAGCAGGTGCGAATATGCGGAAGGTCTATCAGACAGGCTTGAAAGCAGCCGCCTACTACGGCGCCGAGGTCGTCGGCCTCACCAACCCAGAGTTGCACGAAGCCCAGTCCCTCTACCTCAAGATTGGAGGGCCCCGTTGTGCTACAAGATCCAGGTCCGTGGCATTATCGATATTGGGGGCCCGACGTGGAGTGCTGCTCTTGGGCTGGCCTGTTATTGGGCCAACCTGATCTGGAGAGTTGCTCATTATCCTGGTACGATCGGCTTTTCTCTGGTGGGACTCCGAGAGCAAGCCCTTCAGGTCCTCCACAAGCCCCCGAAGACATGGTACCAGATCCGAGGGCCCTTAGGGGCCACGCTGCTCAGCTTGAGTCGTCTGGGGTGGTCCATGCCCGACCCACTCGTATTTCGGGACTCGCAAGGCCAGGGCTACCCTCTCACCACTACCTCCACAGCCCTCATCAAGAAGCTGTTTCAATCTCAGTGGCAGTTGCAGTTAGACGCGAAGGCGGGGCAGAAGCTCGGTTTCGACGAGCCGCTCGACCCGTCGGTCATGCAGCACGCGCTGCAGGATAGTACAGTTCAGGCCCACAAAAGGAAGACGCTGCTCTCACATGGCTGCCAGTGCACTTGGTCTAAAGAAAAGATGGCCGAGGCAGGCTATCATAATGAAGTCGAATGCGAGTTGTTAAGGGCCCCGTGGACTCTATCCCCCACAGGCCCCTCGAGTGCCCGCAGACCCACAACTTGAGAGAGGAAATGTTAAAGGAAGAAGACATCGAGGAGTTCAAGGACCCGAGGAGAGGATTTCCATATGCGCTAGGATTTCAACTTCGACCTGTACCCATAGCTCGGAGGCCCCCTGGTTTAGGACTAGATCAGGCTGCATATTGGTCTCGCGATGGGCTGCCCAAGGAGGTGGCCATGCAAGGAGAAGTTTTCCACGACGGCAGTGTTTTGAAACCTGGGCCCGCGGTGTACGACGCCCCCGCCTGGTCCGTGGTCAAAATCGATGAGGACGGCGACTTGGTTGCCAGTCTCTCAGGCCCTGTGGGGGCCAGTCTTCCCCCCACGTCGCCTGCTGCCGAACACCTGGGGTTTTTAGTTGCTGCTTCCTGCCCCAGAGTCACCAAAGCGTGGACGGATTTCAAGGGTATCCTTTCGGTGCATCAGAGCGCCGAAGTCTCACGAAAGGAAATGTATTCGGGTGTTTCGGTTCTGGCCAGGACCCAGAGCTGCTTTGCGTCCCTCGAGATCGGGAAAGTCAAGGCCCACCAGGATTTGTCGACCCTGGAGGCTGGCTCGAGGGACTGGTTTGTTGCTAAAGGAAACGACTGGGCGGACAAGGTGGCCAAACAAGCTGCTGCCAGAATCCCCGCCCCGTCCCAGAGGGAAATCGAGTATTGTAAAGAATGCCGTAGCCGTGTTCAGAGGCTTGTGAAGTATGCTGCTGAGGCGCTCTCCCTGTGGGCCCCTCTCGCCCCGAAGACGGGCAAGAAGGCCTTCGAGAAGCCCTCCCAGAGCCTCAGCCCCCCAGTTGGGGCAGCGGGAGCAGTCAGCCAGTGGACTGCACCACCCCCGCCTGGGGGTCAGCCTCGGCGCGCTCGAGCGCGCCGTAACCCCCAGGGCGTGGTCAGACATCAGTGGGCATGGCTGAATAGCCATTGGCTGTGCCTAGCGTGCCACACCCGCGCCCGCACGGACAGCACCCGCAAGGCTCGCATGCGAGAAGCATGCCCAGGTAATTCAGCCATGTTGTCTAAGCTAATTCGGGAACCCCAGAAGCACCATTTAATGATATGCGATTACCTTGATGTCGAGTCCTTCCTTGTCGTTTGTAAGAGGTGCGGCCGCTATAGCGAAAGCAACCTCAAAGGACTCAAAGGTGAATGCAAGGAGCGCTTTCAAAGTAAATTATCCCAAGGTGCGTGGTCCCTCCTGGCTGGCGGCCGTCATCCCAAGAGCAGTATGAAGGCCGCCCCCGACTTTCCCTGCCCATTCCTGCGGCCCAGCTCTCCTCAAGGAAGGAGGGGCGACGTAGGGACGAAAGAGTGCGTAAGGGGAGAGCGGATGTAACCCACAGGTTTCGGCTAGGGTCGGGTCGGCCTAACCCTAGCCTTCCTCATTAGCATGTGATGGTCCTGCTCCTCCTCCTCCTCCTCCTGTTCCTCTTCCTCCTCCTCCTCCTCCTCCTCCTCCCTCCTCCTCCTCCTTCCTACTCCCTCCTCCTCCTTCCCCTCCTCTTTCCCCTCGTCCTCTCCTCTCCTCCTCCTCCTCCTCCTCCTCCTCCTCCTCCTCCTCTTCCTCCTCCTATTCCTCTTCCTCATCCTCCTCCTCCGCCTGGCGCGTGGGGCCGGCGATTTTCCACGGCACCGCTGCGACGGCGGCTTGTGGCCACGGCGGTGTCTTGCCTGGCGCGCTTCGTCGACGAAGCCCCAGGAGGGGGAAGAGGCGAATTCGGGGAGGCCAGCAGCGCGGGAGGCGAATCGGATCGCACAGGCCCGCGCCTCTCAGGGGGAGGAGGAGGAGGAGGAGGAGGAGGAGGAGGAGGAGGAGGAGGAGGAGGAGGAGGAGGAGGAGGAGGGGGAGGAGGAGGAGAAGGTAGGAAGAGGAGGAGAATGATGAGAGGAAGAGAGGAGGAGGAGGAGGAGGAGGAGGCAGAGGAGGAGAAAGAGGAGGAGGAGGAAGAGGAGGAAGAGGAGGGCGACGAAGAAGAAGAATAGGAGGGAGACGAAAAAGAAGAAGAAGAAGAAGAAAAAGGAGGAAAAGGAAGGGCGGAGCAGGAGCGGGAGCAGGAGGAGAGGGAGGAAGGAGAACAAAATGCGCTTCAATCGATGCAGGTCCTCGAGAGGTGGATGAGGAGAAGGAAGAGGGGGAGAAGGAGGAGGAGGAGGACCCCAAGAGAGTCCCAGCCGGGCCCAGAGAGGCCCTCATGAGACCGCCAAAGAAGCCCCGAGAAGCCCCCAAAGGCCCCCAAGAGGCCCAAGGAGGCCCCCAGGGTGCCTCCAGGAAGCTCCCAGGAAGCTCCCAGGGGGCCCCAAGAGTGCCCCCAGAGGCTCCCAAGATGCCCCCTCCTCCTCTTCCTCCTCCTCCTCCTCCTCTTCCTCCTCCTCCTCCTCCTCCTCCTCCTCCAACTCCTTCTCCTCCTTTTCCTCCTTCTCCTCCAACTCCAATACCTCCTCCTTCTCCTCCTCCTCCTCCTCCTCCTCATCTTCCCTGTCATCCTCCCCCAAGTGTTGCCCGAAGGGTTTCCACAACGGCTGGGGAAACACATGGTCCGATACTTGGCAGAACTCTTGCCACAACGCTCGGCCACATGGGCGAGTCCAAAAGGAAGGGAGCAGCGGTGATTCGCCGTCGGCGTCTTCGATGCACATCTATATATATATATATATATATATATTATGTATATACACACACCTCGATCGATCTATACAGAGGCAGATAGCTCGATGAAAAGACAGTACGGTCGACATTTCAACAGACATAACAATCTGTCGATATATAGTCAGGTAGTGATGCAGCTATATAGCAAGTGATACATACATATGGGAAGTGATGTCGATAGATAGACCGACAAAGGTTGTCCTAGTGGTTGTCCCGATGGTTGTCCCAATGTTGTCCCGATGGTTGTCCCGATAGTTGTTCAAATGGTTGTGCCGATAATTGTCCCGATGACCGTCCCGATGGCTGTCGCGATGATTGGCCCGATGGTTGTCCCGATGTTTGTGTCGGTGGAGGTCCAGGTGCCAGTCGACATAAAGATCGCAACATATATCGATAGTGGAATCGGTAGATAGATAGATAGTGAGATCGATATATCGTGAGATCGGCAGATAGACAGTAAGATCGACAGGTAGATAGAACGTGACAACAATATGTTCACACAGATGGGATATGCACACGGTGATTTCGGCAGAGGGTGAGATAGATGGATACTGAGATCGATAGATCGATAGAACGACAGAGGGGTTGTTCAATGCATAAAGATGGTTGTCCCGACGGTGTCCCGTCGTTGGTCTCTTCACATACTCACGCCATCCTCGTTATCGGCCTGTTGCCAGTCGTACAGGTGTAAGTACAGATGTGAACATATACAGATAGTTTTTACAAAACAATGAAAGAGGAGAAAGAGGAGGAGGACAAGAAGGAGGAGGGGGAGGAGCAGCAGCAGCAGCAGAAGGCTGAGAAGAAGGAGAAGGGGGGAACAACCCTATGTGGTTGAGCCCTGCGAGGTGCGCGCAGGCCCTTGGACCGTTTGAGTCCTCAACTCGAATTCGCGGTGCAGGTACAGAACACTCTAAACTGGCATACACAAACCAGAAAGCTGGAAACACGCATGACTGGATTCACACACATGTGGACCAACTGCAAGCCACGTGCTGTATGCGCATGCAACGGAAGCGCTGCGTGCCCGGCCATAGAAGGGCCGAGCGGCCGAAATATATTTGGCCAAATTTGTATCCAACTCTCGCACAAGCCAACGGCGTCACGTGTATCCAGCTTTCTGGCAAACCTTCGCAGAGCCGCGCAGAAGTCTCCGGCTGGCGCCAGACCCGCCTGGGAGCGGCAAGACATTCCGCGCGGGCTCCCGAATGTTTGTGCTCGTGCCCGATTATCCTGTCCGGAACTGTCGGGGAAGCAGGAGATGCCGACACCGCCACTGCTTCCCTGGACCTCTGCCAGTTTGCGTTCCCACGAGAGCCTCGAGGAGAGCTCCGCCGTCACGACAGAGGGTCACTGCGCCGACCTTGCAGACGTGCTGCAGCGGATTCTTGCGTGGACTGCAGTGGATGCGAAACCATAAAAGGCGAGCGAAAAACGAAGCGAGTTTCACGTGGATTTGTTGTAGTCTTCACTCCTGGCCAAAAAAAGCCCGCACGAAATTCACCTCGAAATCCGAAACGAGATTCTCCAGGACAATCTGGGCCCATCACATCGTTTTCCAAACGAAGTCCGCTCTCCGATGTTGGCGCCATCACACTGGGGACCCTGGGATGAGCAGCGGTATCGGTATCGGTGTCCCCTCCTCCTCTGAGAATAGCCCCGCGTCGGGGATCTCGGCGGCACCACCGCGAGCCTGTCTGAGCCCCGAGGGGAAGGGGGCCGATGATCCTCAGCACGTGTGTCAGAGCCAACGCGTGCTTGCCCATCGAGACCGCTCCATACGACGCAGGTGGTGTGATGATCTGCTGGTGGAGCTGAACGGGGTAGTCGGCTGCACGCAAGAGTGACCCCGGGCCAGAGTGACCTTTGGTGCGCGGCTTGTGCGGGGGCGCGACGGGGCCAAGCACAAGCGCGCAAGACGCTACTATCGCACCGAGCGCGGCGATCGGGGGACCCCAGTGAGCGCGCACCAAAGGTCACTCCGGCGAAGGGTCACTCTTACGTGCAGTCGAGGTAGGCGCACATTGGGCCAACACGCGTCCTGGGGATCATCGGAACGGGGGGGGGAGGGGCGACATGCCGCCGCGGCAGCTCGTGCGCTGCGGGGCCACGCCGTGAGCCGCCGCGCGCGCGGCCGCGCCCCGCTCGTGGGGCGACGGGCTGCGGCCGCCGAGCGGAGGCGTGCGCCGGCCCTGCTGGTGGGGTCGCGCAGCCTGCGCGCGCCATGGGCGCGGTCGGAAGAGGATGCAGTCGCGGCACGGCGCCCGGGAGCAGTGCGCAGGGGGAGAAGGAGGAGGAGGAGGAGGAGGAGGAGGAGGAGGAGGAGGTGAAGGAGAACCAGGTGAGCTGGAGGACGCAAGAATCCCCACCTGGGCGCTGGAACCGTCGGTACTGACAGATGATGGCGCCGCAAGGTTGCTGCCGACGGTTCCGACGCCTTCAGAGATAATACCCAGGTCCCTGTGCTTTCCCAGTGGGTGCACGATGGGACGACGGTTCATTCCACAGCACTGCAAACACAGACACGTCAAGACTCTTCGCTCGTGCCGTCCAACGTGTCTACCCCAACCCTCGACACTTCCCCCACTTCGTTTCCGAACATACCTCCTTTTGGGGGGAGTTCCTATGCCAACACCTGTAGGGGGCCACATGCGAACCCTACCCCTGCCCCCCACGATTTCTGAGGGGGAGGGTGGGGTTCACCCCGCTCGGCAGCTCCCAGACGAAGTGAACCCCACCCCCCCCCTCAGAAATCGTGGGGTCAGGGGTAGGGTTCGCATGTGGCCCCCTAACCTGGCTACACCCAGGCAGGGCATGACGAGCGGGTCGGGCGGGCGGGCCCTCACGGACTGACCGGGCGGGACACCGAAGCGGGCGGCTCGCTCGGCGGGCGGACCCCGACGGGCGGCTCGGGCGGCCCCTCGCGGGCGGGCCGGGTGGGGCACGAGAGCGGGCGGCCTACGGGCGGGCCGGGCGGGTGGACCCCAACGGGCGGGTCGGGAGGGCGGCTAAAACGACGCGAAGATCGGGACAAAATCGGATCGGGATAACTCGAAATCTCTGAAAATCGGCGGGTTTGGAGGATGTATTGGGAGCCGCTCCTCCTCCTCCTCCTCCTCCTCCTCCTCCTCCTCCTCTTCCTCCTCCTATTCCTCTTCCTCATCCTCCTCCTCCGCCTGGCGCGTGGGGCCGGCGATTTTCCACGGCACCGCTGCGACGGCGGCTTGTGGCCACGGCGGTGTCTTGCCTGGCGCGCTTCGTCGACGAAGCCCCAGGAGGGGGAAGAGGCGAATTCGGGGAGGCCAGCAGCGCGGGAGGCGAATCGGATCGCACAGGCCCGCGCCTCTCAGGGGGAGGAGGAGGAGGAGGAGGAGGAGGAGGAGGAGGAGGAGGAGGAGGAGGAGGAGGAGGAGGAGGAGGGGGAGGAGGGAGAGAGGAGTAAGAGGAGGAGAGGGGAAGGAAGAGAGGAGGAGGAGGAGGAGGAGGAGGCAGAGGAGGAGAAAGAGGAGGAGGAGGAAGAGGAGGAAGAGGAGGGCGACGAAGAAGAAGAATAGGAGGGAGACGAAAAAGAAGAAGAAGAAGAAGAAAAAGGAGGAAAAGGAAGGGCGGAGCAGGAGCGGGAGCAGGAGGAGAGGGAGGAAGGAGAACAAAATGCGCTTCAATCGATGCAGGTCCTCGAGAGGTGGATGAGGAGAAGGAAGAGGGGGAGAAGGAGGAGGAGGAGGACCCCAAGAGAGTCCCAGCCGGGCCCAGAGAGGCCCTCATGAGACCGCCAAAGAAGCCCCGAGAAGCCCCCAAAGGCCCCCAAGAGGCCCAAGGAGGCCCCCAGGGTGCCTCCAGGAAGCTCCCAGGAAGCTCCCAGGGGGCCCCAAGAGTGCCCCCAGAAAGGGGCCACGTCCCATGCCCCCTCTCTCTTCCGCTCCTCCTCTCCTCTTCCTCCTCCTCCTCCTCCTCCTCCTCCAACTCCTTCTCCTCCTTTTCCTCCTTCTCCTCCAACTCCAATACCTCCTCCTTCTCCTCCTCCTCCTCCTCCTCATCTTCCCTGTCATCCTCCCCCAAGTGTTGCCCGAAGGGTTTCCACAACGGCTGGGGAAACACATGGTCCGATACTTGGCAGAACTCTTGCCACAACGCTCGGCCACATGGGCGAGTCCAAAAGGAAGGGAGCAGCGGTGATTCGCCGTCGGCGTCTTCGATGCACATCTATATATATATATATATATATATATTATGTATATACACACACCTCGATCGATCTATACAGAGGCAGATAGCTCGATGAAAAGACAGTACGGTCGACATTTCAACAGACATAACAATCTGTCGATATATAGTCAGGTAGTGATGCAGCTATATAGCAAGTGATACATACATATGGGAAGTGATGTCGATAGATAGACCGACAAAGGTTGTCCTAGTGGTTGTCCCGATGGTTGTCCCAATGTTGTCCCGATGGTTGTCCCGATAGTTGTTCAAATGGTTGTGCCGATAATTGTCCCGATGACCGTCCCGATGGCTGTCGCGATGATTGGCCCGATGGTTGTCCCGATGTTTGTGTCGGTGGAGGTCCAGGTGCCAGTCGACATAAAGATCGCAACATATATCGATAGTGGAATCGGTAGATAGATAGATAGTGAGATCGATATATCGTGAGATCGGCAGATAGACAGTAAGATCGACAGGTAGATAGAACGTGACAACAATATGTTCACACAGATGGGATATGCACACGGTGATTTCGGCAGAGGGTGAGATAGATGGATACTGAGATCGATAGATCGATAGAACGACAGAGGGGTTGTTCAATGCATAAAGATGGTTGTCCCGACGGTGTCCCGTCGTTGGTCTCTTCACATACTCACGCCATCCTCGTTATCGGCCTGTTGCCAGTCGTACAGGTGTAAGTACAGATGTGAACATATACAGATAGTTTTTACAAAACAATGAAAGAGGAGAAAGAGGAGGAGGACAAGAAGGAGGAGGGGGAGGAGCAGCAGCAGCAGCAGAAGGCTGAGAAGAAGGAGAAGGGGGGAACAACCCTATGTGGTTGAGCCCTGCGAGGTGCGCGCAGGCCCTTGGACCGTTTGAGTCCTCAACTCGAATTCGCGGTGCAGGTACAGAACACTCTAAACTGGCATACACAAACCAGAAAGCTGGAAACACGCATGACTGGATTCACACACATGTGGACCAACTGCAAGCCACGTGCTGTATGCGCATGCAACGGAAGCGCTGCGTGCCCGGCCATAGAAGGGCCGAGCGGCCGAAATATATTTGGCCAAATTTGTATCCAACTCTCGCACAAGCCAACGGCGTCACGTGTATCCAGCTTTCTGGCAAACCTTCGCAGAGCCGCGCAGAAGTCTCCGGCTGGCGCCAGACCCGCCTGGGAGCGGCAAGACATTCCGCGCGGGCTCCCGAATGTTTGTGCTCGTGCCCGATTATCCTGTCCGGAACTGTCGGGGAAGCAGGAGATGCCGACACCGCCACTGCTTCCCTGGACCTCTGCCAGTTTGCGTTCCCACGAGAGCCTCGAGGAGAGCTCCGCCGTCACGACAGAGGGTCACTGCGCCGACCTTGCAGACGTGCTGCAGCGGATTCTTGCGTGGACTGCAGTGGATGCGAAACCATAAAAGGCGAGCGAAAAACGAAGCGAGTTTCACGTGGATTTGTTGTAGTCTTCACTCCTGGCCAAAAAAAGCCCGCACGAAATTCACCTCGAAATCCGAAACGAGATTCTCCAGGACAATCTGGGCCCATCACATCGTTTTCCAAACGAAGTCCGCTCTCCGATGTTGGCGCCATCACACTGGGGACCCTGGGATGAGCAGCGGTATCGGTATCGGTGTCCCCTCCTCCTCTGAGAATAGCCCCGCGTCGGGGATCTCGGCGGCACCACCGCGAGCCTGTCTGAGCCCCGAGGGGAAGGGGGCCGATGATCCTCAGCACGTGTGTCAGAGCCAACGCGTGCTTGCCCATCGAGACCGCTCCATACGACGCAGGTGGTGTGATGATCTGCTGGTGGAGCTGAACGGGGTAGTCGGCTGCACGCAAGAGTGACCCCGGGCCAGAGTGACCTTTGGTGCGCGGCTTGTGCGGGGGCGCGACGGGGCCAAGCACAAGCGCGCAAGACGCTACTATCGCACCGAGCGCGGCGATCGGGGGACCCCAGTGAGCGCGCACCAAAGGTCACTCCGGCGAAGGGTCACTCTTACGTGCAGTCGAGGTAGGCGCACATTGGGCCAACACGCGTCCTGGGGATCATCGGAACGGGGGGGGGAGGGGCGACATGCCGCCGCGGCAGCTCGTGCGCTGCGGGGCCACGCCGTGAGCCGCCGCGCGCGCGGCCGCGCCCCGCTCGTGGGGCGACGGGCTGCGGCCGCCGAGCGGAGGCGTGCGCCGGCCCTGCTGGTGGGGTCGCGCAGCCTGCGCGCGCCATGGGCGCGGTCGGAAGAGGATGCAGTCGCGGCACGGCGCCCGGGAGCAGTGCGCAGGGGGAGAAGGAGGAGGAGGAGGAGGAGGAGGAGGAGGAGGAGGAGGTGAAGGAGAACCAGGTGAGCTGGAGGACGCAAGAATCCCCACCTGGGCGCTGGAACCGTCGGTACTGACAGATGATGGCGCCGCAAGGTTGCTGCCGACGGTTCCGACGCCTTCAGAGATAATACCCAGGTCCCTGTGCTTTCCCAGTGGGTGCACGATGGGACGACGGTTCATTCCACAGCACTGCAAACACAGACACGTCAAGACTCTTCGCTCGTGCCGTCCAACGTGTCTACCCCAACCCTCGACACTTCCCCCACTTCGTTTCCGAACATACCTCCTTTTGGGGGGAGTTCCTATGCCAACACCTGTAGGGGGCCACATGCGAACCCTACCCCTGCCCCCCACGATTTCTGAGGGGGAGGGTGGGGTTCACCCCGCTCGGCAGCTCCCAGACGAAGTGAACCCCACCCCCCCCCTCAGAAATCGTGGGGTCAGGGGTAGGGTTCGCATGTGGCCCCCTAACCTGGCTACACCCAGGCAGGGCATGACGAGCGGGTCGGGCGGGCGGGCCCTCACGGACTGACCGGGCGGGACACCGAAGCGGGCGGCTCGCTCGGCGGGCGGACCCCGACGGGCGGCTCGGGCGGCCCCTCGCGGGCGGGCCGGGTGGGGCACGAGAGCGGGCGGCCTACGGGCGGGCCGGGCGGGTGGACCCCAACGGGCGGGTCGGGAGGGCGGCTAAAACGACGCGAAGATCGGGACAAAATCGGATCGGGATAACTCGAAATCTCTGAAAATCGGCGGGTTTGGAGGATGTATTGGGAGCCGCGGCCGCTCCAGAGCGTTCCGGAACGCTCTGAGAGCGCTCCGCAACGCTCTGGATCGATGTATCCCGATCCTAGCCCTGATTTAGCGGCCCCGGAGAGCGGATAGGGCGGCCGGACCCTGCCGGGCGGGTGGGGCAGGCGGGACTTCGAAGCGCGCTTCCAGGATGAGTCGTGGGGGCGTATCGGGCGAGAGCGCAACTCCCGAGTAACGTGTGAGGGAGTGCTGGGCGAGAGTGCAGTGCCCGAGTGGCGCGGGCGCGATGTCTGACTAACTTGTGATGAAGTCCCAAGCGAGAGCTCGATTCATGAGCAGCGAGAGCGCGATTCATGAGCAGCGGGAGCAAAATTCCAAAATCAAGTGTGAAGGAATAACAAACACGCTAGGCACCGGCGGGAAAATCAACAATATGGTTTTGCGCTTCAACGAGAATTCAGCGCAAAATGAACTCGCGCTGCAGCCGCAAAATCGGCAGCCGAAACGTGCAGAACTGACTGGAGGCAGCTGTGTAGGCGTTCGTCTACATGTGCGCGCGTGTGCATATGTACGAGCACATTGGCGCGTGCACATGGGATCTGGACGCGTGTGCTTGTATCGACCATGTCCGCTCGCGACCGCATGCGCACGCAAAAGCATGCCGCACGTTCGCTTCCCCCTGTCACGACATGAAGGCAGATAGGGGACCACCTGCGAACCCTACCCCTACCCCCGCGATTTACGCACACGCACACGCACACGCACACGCACACGCACACGCACACGCACACACACACACACACACAGGGAGGAGGGAGGAGGGAGGAGGGGAGAAGGAGGAGGAGGAGGGAAGACGGGAAGAGGGGAAGAAGGAGAAGGGAGGAGGGAAGAAAGGAGGAGGGAAGAAGGTGAAGAAGGGAAAAAGGTGGAGAAGGGAGAAGAGGAGAGAAGGTGAAGAAGGGAGGAGGGACGGAGGGAAGAAGGAGAAGGGAGGAGGGAGGACGGAGGGAGAAGGGGAACAAGACAGCACGGGGAACGGGAGAGATGAGCAGCGCAGAGAGGGCACGAGGGAAGGGGACACAAAGGGCAGAGGAGGAGGATCAGGAAGAGACAGAAAGGGGGACGGGGGGAGAGAAGAGGGAGGGATCGGGCACAGGACGCGGAGGAGAAGAGGGCAGGGAAGAAGGGGAGATGGGGGAGTAGGGGGAGGAGAGGATGGAGAGGGGGAAGGCACGGGAAGGTAGAGGATGGGGGCAGGGAAGAAGGGGTAGGAGGGAGGAGGCGGCAGATAGCACAGGCGGCAGCGTCGGAGAGACCGCGTGGCCGACGGGGGCGTCGCGGCAGAGCGCGGAAGCGGCAGCGGAGGCAGGCACCCCGCGCAGCGGAGGGCGGCAGGCCGCGCCGAAGGCCCCGGGTGGGGCCCATGGAGGGCGCCGCGGCGCGGAGGCGTCGGGCCCCTCCTGGGCCGTCGCCCCCCCCCCTCCTCCTCCCTCCGCCTCCTCTCCGCCTCCTCCTCTCTCCTCCTCCTCCTCCTCCTCCTCGCCTCCTCCTCCTCCTCCTCCTCCTCATCCTCCTCCTCCTCCTCCTCCTCCGCCTCCTCCTCCTCCCTCCTCCTCCTCCTCCTCCTCCTCGCTCCTCCTCCTCTCCGCCTCCGCTCCGCCTCCGCCTCCTCCTCCTCCTCCTCCTCCTCCTCCTCTCCTCCTCCTCCTCCGCCTCCTCCTCTCCTCCTACCTCCTCCTCCTCCTCTCCTCTTCCTCCTCCTCCGCTCTCCTCCTCCTCCTCCTTCCTCCTCCTCCTCCAGCCCTGCCTCCTCCGCCTCTCCTCCTCCGCCTCCTCCTCCTCCGCCTCCTTCTCCTCCGCCTCCTCCTCCTCCGCCTCCGCCATCCGCCTCCCTCCGCCTCCTCCCCCTCCTCCTCCTCCTCCTCCTCCTCTCCTCCTCCGTCCTCCCTCCTCCTCCTCCTCTCCTCCTCCTCCTTACTCCTTCCTCCTCCTCCCTCCTCCGCCTTCGCCTCCGCGCTCAGCCTCCGCCTCCGCCTCCTCCTCCTCCTCCTCCTCCTCCTCCTCCTCCTCCTCTCCTCCTCCGCCTCCCCTCCTCCTCCTCCCCTCCTCCTTCCTCCTCCTCCTCCTCCTCACTCCTCCTCCTCCTCCTCCCCTCCTCCTCCTCCTCCTCCTGCTCTCCTCCTCCTCTCTTCCTCCTCCGCCGCCTCCTCCTCCTCCTCCTCTCCTCACTCCCCTCCTCCTCCTCCGCTCCTCTCCTCCGCCTCCTCCTCCTCCTCCTCCTCCTCCTCCTCCGCCTCCGCCTCCACCCTCCGCTCCCATCCGCCTCCTCCTCCTCCTCCTCTCCTCCTCCTCCTCATCCTCCTCCTCCTCCTCCTCCTCCTCCTCCTCCTCCTCCTCCTCCTCCTCCTCCTCCTCCTCCTCCTCCTCCTCCCCCAAGTCGGACAGCGCCGGGGGCCACGTGGGCTCCCAGGGAGCAGACGCCAGAGGGACTCCCCCCCTCGGCTGCACGCAAGAGGGACCCTATAGGCAAGGGTGGCCTTTGGTGCGCGGCTCCGGGCGCGGGCAGGAGAGTCTGCATCCAGATCCACTGCGTCCTGGGGGGTTCGAGCGCCCCTCCTCCAGTGCAAGAGGCGCCGTGGACATGGAGTAAAAACAGCTCAGCCCCGAGAGGTCCGATGTTTATCCTTGTCCACTGCGCCGCGGCCTGTTGGCGCCCATGCACAGAAAAACCAAGACGCAGTGGATATGGATACAAATCGTCCCCGCGTCAAGGGACGGCGGAAAACCCAGCTCCAAGCGCGCGGGCCAGTGCTGGGGCCACCCCTGTTAGCCCGCACCAGAAGCCACTCCAGCGAAAAGTCACCCCTTTACGCGCAGCCGACCCCCACACACTGTGGAACAACGCTGGCAGTCCCGGGCGCCAGACACCGCGCGCGGATGGGCAGGGACGGGGCACTTCTTCTCTCGGACTCGGCGGACCCGCGGGTCGGTCGTGGCGAGCGCTGGGCCACAGCGAAGCGAACTGCGCAGTGCAGGGGTGAGACGCCCAGTGAGCTGGGCGGGCTCAACTGTGATGCGAGCCTGGGGCGGTGGGAAAAAAAAAAAAACAAAAAAAAAGAAAGAATGAAAAAGAAAAAAAAAAGAAAAGCGGTGGCAGAAGGTAAATCTCTGCGCCAACTTGCCATCGCTCGGACGTCCATGCACCGTGCATGTTTCGGTTTCGCGCGTGCTTCTTCGCCAAATGATCCAGGATGCTCCTCGATGGTCCTCGCCGAAATATCATGCACCGGTCCGAGCGATGCCAGGCCAAGGCCGCGGTTCCCACGTGAGCTGTTCGTGGGGCCTCGGGGGTCGGGGTCGGTGCCGCCGCGGGGCGTCGCAACGGCGGTCGCCTGCTGAGCACGGCGGACCCGCGCGGCGCGGAGGGCGGCCCATCGGTGCAGGCAGCTCCGCGGTGTGCCGCGCAGCAATGGCGCGGGGCCCGCGGGTCTGAGCCTCCAACGCGCCGCGCCGATGCTGTGTCTGGCGCGCGCGGAGGCCGCCACACCGAGGCGCGGCGGCCGCCCGTGAGGCCCGCGCCCGCAAGGTCTCTGCGCCGTCGGACTGGGACGGCGTCGCCGCCGCGAGGGTTGCGGCCGCCCGCGAAGCGCGCGGCCTCAGCTCGTGGGAGGAGGCGGCGGCGCCTGGTGCCCCGTGGACCCGCTCGTCGGCCCAGGGCACGCCTTCGCCCTCGGACGGCGCGCCCGCGCCCTCGTCGACGGCAGGGAGCTCTGCGCCGTCGGCCCGGCACGGCGAGCCCTCCGCGGGGCCCGCCTGGAGACGCAAGCTCGGGGAATTCCCGCCCGGATGAGATCGGGCGGGTCATGCTCCAGCCGACCGCGTGCGAACGTGTGCGAGTGGCTCCGCTGGCCCGGGCCGCGATGCCGCGGTGGCCTTGGCCCCCGACGAGCCCCGCTGTTGGGGTAGCGGAGGGCCCGCGGAGGGGCGCGCGTAGCAAGGGCGCGCGGTCGGCGCGCTCCAGTAGAGTGGGCCCCGCGCAAAATCCAGGTGCCAGGGGCCCCCAGTTCCAGGGTCGGCGGTGCCTTCTGCTGGAGCGACACGGCCGCGACGACGGCCGCGGCCGCATCCTCGCCACCGGGCTTCTGCACCGCGTCAAGACGCAAATCGCCCACGGCTGCGGGCAACCGAGAAGTACCACCGTGGCGCCAGGCGGCGGCATGGAGGCCTTCACGACAGCGAGGCTGCCACTCGCCGGCGGAAACTCGGGACGTCGGCACCCCAGCTCGTGAGGTCTGGCACAGCCTGGACGTGCGCACTGGTTGGTGGCCACCTGAGAGCGCGCCATTGCGAGCCTCCGCGCCGCGGAGGTCCACCGCTCCCGCCGGCCACGGCTGCGCCCTGCAGCGGGCGCCAGCGGCCCAGTCGCCCTGCAGAGCCCCCAGGTTTGGCGCAGGCTTCCACGAGCGCGGTGTCTGAGTCACCTACAAGACGGGATCCACAGACAAATTAAATGTTATTATAACGCTCTTTTATACTGCTTGTTCCCCTCCCCTCGTGCCGTCCTCTTCTGTGTCTTCTCTCGGCTTTGCCGTCCTCAAGATTTCGGCTCTAGAAGCTTGGGGTCCCAGCGGACCCGAGGGCAGAGCCGTCTCCTTTTTGGCAGATTGCACGTGTCGGGCGGCGCCCGACGGCCGGCCATCCCCAGCGGAGGGCCCAGACCCTCGTCACCACGAGGGCGCGGTGGTACATCGCGGCCTGCGCGGCGGGCTGGATCGGGCCCGACATCGCGGAGGAGGGCCGCCCGTTCTTCGGGTTCGCGGAGGCGGACCTAAGAGAAACAAAAAAAATTATAAAAAAAATAAAAACAAACACAAAACAATTAGAAAAAGTAATGCACAGAGAAAAAAAACAATATAAAAAAAAAACGAAAAAATGAAAAATAAAAAAAACAAGAATGAAAAAAAAAAATAAAAAGATTAGCTGGCCGAGGGCGACGGCACGGACTACGAGGACGCTGCGGGGCAGGTGATCATCGTGGGAACGAAGGCGTCGGTCGTCATGGCGCCGTGGGCGCGTTGGAACCGCATCTACCTCAAGACGGGCAGCAGCAGCGGCAGCGTCATGCTGCTGATCAGCAAGATCGGCAAGTCGAACAGCACTCTCTGGACGTGTGCGGACCCGACACTACGGGTCCAGGTCGTCAATGTCCGTGACAAGGACAGGGTTTTCACGAAACCCAGGGTCGGCATCCACTGGACGGAGCATCCTGGGCTGAGCGCGGCCTCGCGTGACCTCGTGCTGGCGGCCTCGGAGAAGCTCATCGCGAGGCGGGAGCTGGAGGGTGAGGGGGCCGCGCACAAGCCCAGCCCCAAGGCCAAGGCGCCCCCGAAGTCCAAGAGGGCTGGCAAGAAGAAGGAGCACTTCCTGTGGTGGGCTGTCGGGGGCGCCATCAACCTGGCGAGCTTCGTGTGGCTCCGCCGCTCTGGCGGGTTCTGCGTGGCAGCGGGGTTCCTGGGCTGGCGCGCCTGGCGGGCGTTGGGGCTGGGCTCGGCGCTCAAGTCCTTCTACGACATGGTCGTCACGGCAGGTGAAGCGGCTCATGAGGCAGGGCAGTACTACGAGATGGCCGAGGAAATGTGGGAGAGTGGCGAGCTCGAGACGATCGTCACCACCCTGGGCTGCGCGGTGGCAGGCGCCTACGTCTTGTTCTGGATGTTCCACGGCGGTCGCAAGCTCTGGGCAGGAGACTCTGACACGGAGAGTGAGGCCTCGGATTCGGACTACGTGGCGGGGACCCAGGTGCCCGACTCGGACGACGAGCCTGATGCGCGCCACCTCTATGCAGAGCTTGCTAGGGGGCAGTCGGCGCTCCAGGCGAGCGTCGCCTCTTTGGCCGAGGTGATGGCTGGGAAGACGGGCGCCGGCCAGGACGAAGCGTCTACGCCGAAGAAGCCGCCCAGGCGCCTCCAGTTCGAGAGCGACAGCGAGGAGCAGCAGCCCGAGAAGCCCTCAGGTACCCAGGTGGACGCCTTCCTGAAGAAGCTGCAGGAGCATGAGCGTGTGGTCTCTGAGGACTCGGGCCGTGCCACCAAGGGGAGTGCGCCGACGTCGGCCTCTTCGACACCTACGAGCTGGGACAAGATCTCCGCGGGATCCGCGGGGGTGCGCGACACCGTGGCGCAGCTCGAGATCGAGGCCCGCAACCCGAAGGACGGGCTGCTCGCCACGCTCAAGTCCTACCGCGAGGTGGACGGGGGGCGTGTCGGGGGGGTCCAGGCTCGGGTCGCGCCGACGGTGCTTGCACGTCTCTACAAGTCAGGGCGGGGCGCTCGGGCCGAGCTGGATGACTGGCTCAGGCAGAAGGAGCTCATCAAGTGCTCCATCGCGTCGGAGGTGTACATGCTCGGGGCTGTCTTGGACAAGATGATGTCGGCGGGCGAGTTCGACTCCCTGATCAACTCACAGGCGGCCGAGCTCACGTGCTTGCGATTGTACTCGATTTTCAAGGCCTACGAGCTCGTCGAGCAGGAGTCGGACTGGCGACGCCCGAAGTCGGCGAATGGCAGCAAGTGGAAGTCCAAGGTGAACTGGGCCTACGCGGAGGAGTTCCTGGACCTAGCGAGGCAGACAGCCCTGGCGTGCTGGCGGCGGACGACGAGGTGGCGGAGCGTCTCAAGCGGAAGGCTGCGATCAGCAAGCACCTCGGCGGGCTCGGCGAGGCAGGCGGTCGTGGCCATGCGGACGAATAGGTTGCGGCAGGAGGTTTCACGGCTACCTCTTGCCAAGCCAGCACACTGTGCATAAGTCCGTGTAGCTTGATCGCCCAGAGTCTAGGAAGGTGTTCGACGGCTACGAGGGGTTGGGACTGTCGCGCTGTTGAGCGTGGCTCGGCACGTGTGATTAGTTGCGTCCTGGTGGTCTTCGTCCACTTGTATATCGGGGCGCAGCTCTACCAGACTGTGGGCATCTCTCATCGTGGACTGCATGTCCAGTTGCTCCCCGATGGCTGGGGCTGCTACGTGCGATCGTCAGCGCGATCCACTGCGAGACCTCCCGACGCCGCCCTACGCGGCGATGGCGGGGAGAGATCCCCACTTGACGGAGAGGGAACGCAGGGTGACGTGGCTGAGGCTGGCCAGGGCGACGGCGGCGATAAGGTCTTTGGCTCGAGGGCACTGCAAGGTAGTGGAGGAGCTGAGGGTCGACTATCCGCCGTCCACCTGGGCGAGCGCGACGCCGACGCAGAGGACGATCATCAACGAGCTCTGGTCGAAGTTGGTGCTGAGAGCCGACTGGGGGAGCATCAGCGATGGCAGGGCGGTTCTCGGCCGCCTGGGCGCGGGAAGAATGATGGACTATGGCGGTGTCGGGCAGACGGCACGGACAACTGGACGACTGAAGAAGGGGGACCTGTGCGACCTCCTGGCGGGGCAGGTGTCTGTCCCTCGACGGGGCGTCAGGGGCCTACCCATATCGAAGCTGTCGGCGGCCGCGACTCCCTACCTGGGGAACGTGGCGGGGCTCATGCTGAGGACGGACGACGAGATCGACTGGGTCAAGTATCGGGGGATGACGAGCTACTGCGACCCAGGGTGGAGGAACAAGAAGAACCGTCTCGAGCTGAGCCTACGCATGTGGGAGGGGGGAATGTTGTCGTACGTCGACCACATCGAGGAGCGGGTGGGCGTGTTCACGGTGGTGAAGAACCTGAGTCAGGACGGCGAGGGCCGGGTGGAGTCATCGCGGCTCGTCTGGGACTGCCGGCGTCTCAACCTGAGGTTTCGGAGGCCGCCGTGGACGGGACTGGGGTCACCGAGTGCGCTGAGTTCACTGGATTTGTCTCCCGACGTGCTGGGTACGAAGGAGCTCTTCTCGTTCGCGGGGGACATTCCAGATTGGTTTTACAGGCTGAGATGGAACAGCAAGTTGGCGGAGTTTTGTGTGCTGGAGGACGTCTCCCCGAGGGAACTGTGGAGGTGTTCCTGCGAAGTGGGGAGGCCGATAGAGGAGCCCTTGGGGACGAGCGTGGGTGTTGGAGCCATCGCACCCGTGATGGGTCATTCCTGGGCTGTCTTCTTGGCCCACTCCTGCCTCACCGAGTGCCTCAGGGACGTGCAGGGCTACGAGGTGGCGGAGCTGGCGTATGGGCGCCCGACCCCCTCCTTCGAGAAGGCCTCGCTGATCCTGATGCTCTACATCGACGACTACATCGGTTTCAGGATCCTGGACGCGAAGGACAGCGACATCCAGATAGACAAGGACATCGTCAAGGGCTCTCTCGAGGCGAAGGGCCTGCAGGTTCACAAGGAGGACTGGGGGCCTGGGATGACGAGGGGGTTGGGCCTGACTATCCGAGGACGGCCATACACCGTGATGATACAGCCCGAAAAGATGAAGGAGCTGGTCCTGGCGACGGAGGCCATCGTGATAGCTGGGAGCACCACACCATCGCGTCTGTCGTCTTTGCTGGGGATGTGGACCTGGTGTCTTATGATCTCTCGGTCTGGCTTCGCGATCCTCAGCGCGATCTACTCGTGGGTGCAGGAGCACATGGGGGACGAGTGGGACGTGAAGCTGAGGCTCCCCCAGGACGTCGTGTCCGAGCTGATGGCGCTGGCGAGCCTCTCGGTTTACTTTACCTCCACCCTCGAGGCCGACTGGTACCCCAAGGTGTTCATGACGGACGCCTCCGAGGAGGGGTACGGGATCGTGCAGACCGAGGCCACTTCGAGCGAGTGCCGCGCGGAGATGAGCAAGGGGAACCACCAGGTCTGGGAGATGAGGACCGAGGAGGTCTTTGGCGAGATAGAGCAGGAGGTCGAGATGGCTGGCCAGGAGGACGACGAGGTCATCCACCCCCCAGCGGGGATACCAGGCTTCCTCGAGCTCTACTCGGGCGTCGAGGCGCTGACGGACGACCTGAGGACGATCGAGGGCATCTGGTGCGAGGCCTCAGAGATCCTGCGCGGCCCGAACTACGACCTGATGATCCCGAGCGAGCTCGAGCGGCTCTTCGGACGGATCAGGAGGCGTTGGTGGTGGCTGGCGCACCTGCAGCCGGGCAAGGATGCCATCGCACAGCACATGGCGCTGGAGGTGGCCAAGCTGATGCGCAGGGAAGGCCTCATCTTCACGGCGATCCTGCGGCACAGACGATTTATCGACGAGGTCTGGTCCGACTTTTTGGGGCTGGACGGGGTCTACGGCTACACCTGCGGCGACGCGTTGTCGGGGATGCTGCTGGTGACCAACGACAAGCGGTTCTCGAGGCTGCACAGTGTGGAGGGACCTGGGACCTGGTCAGGCACGGGGGAGACGGACTTCAGCTACGGCACTGCCTGGCGGATGTTGTACGGCGAGACCGTGGCGGAGATCTTGCCCGATTGGTGCAGAGTCTCGACGGGGGCCCAGGCGAAGATCGAGGAGGGGCAGCTGAAGATCGTGCGGGCAAGGGGTCAGGCCCTACCCGCTTCTGCCTCATGGACGAGGGTTTCGAGGTGGGCCCTGCTGTTTCAGGGGAAGTGGGCCAAGGAGGAGCACAACAACATCCTCGAGCTGCGCACGATCGTTGCCTTGCTTCGTCACCTTTCCCGATCGAGGCCCTGCTGGGGCATGAGGGTACTGGCGTTTTCGGACTCCCTGGTATCCATGGGAGTGCTGGCCAAAGGACGGTCATCAGCGGCTGGCTTACTGCGTCTGGCAAGGCAAGCGGCAGCAGTGGTGCTGGTGTGTGGCATCAAGCTGTGTACGAGATGGGTTGCATCGGAGGACAACGTGGCCGACGGACCGAGTCGTGGACTGGGGATCGGAGCGGCGGAGGCGACGAAGGAGGAGCACAAGTGGCGACACACCCCGAAGGCTGTGAGGATGATGCTGGGGAGGCCCTCGACGTGATGATTTATCGGATGGAGCTGGCCGAGACGCGAGAGGGGCCCGAGGAGTGGGCCTTCGGGCCCTGGCCCCCGCGGAGTGGTTCGACGAGATCACGGCCAGCTCACCTCTTCCTGATCATCTTGGGCCTCGTGCACACCGTCGGAGCTGTTCGGTCGACATCGAGACCGCCGCCCTTGAAGACCAGGGGGGCCCTGGCCTGGGCGAACGCGGCCACCGACACGTTGAAGTTCAACAACAGGCTGGCGATCCACGCGGTCGACGACAAGACGAACGTGGTGTACGAGAAGGCTGTCAGGGACTTCCTCATCGACACCAAGAGGCTGGGCGTTCCGTTCGAGACGATGCACCAGCGTGACAAGGCCCTGGCATCATACCTCTCGGACCTCTGCTACGTACGTGGATTGGGTTATGCGAGTGGGAGTTTGGCTTTCAATGGATTCATGCACATCTTCGAGGATCATCGTAACCACCTGCCCCTGGCTGCGAGAGCTCTC
>CAUYUJ010000227.1:104952-112452 GCA_963575745.1 Prorocentrum cordatum | reverse complement strand
CTCAGTCTGCCTTCAGCCTCGGCCTCAGCCTCAGGCTGCCTCAGCCTCAGCCTGCATCAGCCTCAGCCTCAGCCTCAGCCTGCCTCAGCATCAGCCTGCCTCAGCCTCAGCCTCAGCCTGCCTCAGCATTCAAAATGTGGCCCGGGAATGGAGTTCTGGGAACTCGAAGAACACGAAGTGGCCTACAGTTGGCTCCGGGCATCCAAAATCATGCCCAGGAATGGAGTTCTGGGAACTCGAAGCCACGAAGTGGCCTACAGTTGGCTCCGGGCATTCAAAATGTGGCCCGGGAATGGAGTTCTGGGAACTCGAAGACCACGAAGTGGCCTACAGTTGGCTCCGGGCATCCAAAATGTGGCCCGGGAATGGAGTTCTGGGAAGTCGAAGAGCACGAAGTGGCCTACAGTTGGCTCCGGGCATTCAGAATGTGGCCCGGGAATGGAGTTCTGGGAGGTCGAAGAGCACGAAGTGTGTGACTGTTGGCTTAAAACGACTTCTGCGGCACCCTGTCCGGCACCCGCCCAGACCCCCCTGTGGAGTCATCTGCTGCTCTCTTTTGACCCTACTAGAAACCTATCAGAACAAGCTGTTAGGTAAAAACCTATCAGCAAGAGCTTTTAAGTAAATATTGTTTCGCGCCGCGCGGGGTCGCTTCATCAGCCCAGGGGGGCATCATTTGTTAATCACAAGCGGACATTACCTGTGCTGGCGGCTCCGGGGCTCGGGATGTCAGGAACCTCGCTGACGCGCCCAGCCCCACCGCGCAACGGCCAGGAGAACGGCGTGGCCTGAGGGGCGACAGGGTCAATGCGGAAGTCGGCGATGAAGATCACGGCCGCGGATCTCAGGGGCGCGACAAAGCGGACGTCGAGCGCTGGTTTCTCCCTTCTCCGACGCGCACCCCGCGGACGTCGCCCCATCTGCTGTCCCCCGGAGCTCAAAGGCTGAGCATCGTGGGACCTTGCGGCAGGGGGCCCGCGCGCTGGAGCCCGCGGCGGCTGGCGGCTCCTCCCCACGGCCCACTCTGGAAAGACGGCCCTGCAGGGTCCATCTTCCTGGCCACCAGTGGCAGCCAGGCCGTCCGCGACGAGGCCCGCACCGGCTGGCGGCCCGTCCCCAGGGCCTGGGCTGGGAGGACGGCCCTGGAACCCATCTTCCGGGCCGGCGGCAACAACTGGGGCCCCCGCACTGGAGCCCGCGTCTGCTGGCTGTTCTTCCCCACGGCCGGCGGCAACCTGGACCCCGTCCACCCACGAGTCCCGTGGCGCACGGCGGCCCTTTCGAGACAGGTCCCGGAGCTGATCTCAGGGCGACGCGGCGAAGCCCGCGACGGCGCCTTCGGGCCGCTCCGCGAAGCCAAAGGTCGCCCACGGGCAGCTCGGCGGAACCCACGGCCACCATGGCCCGCAGGAACTCGTCGCCCCCCACTGGCCAGGGGCGCAAGACCCCGCCGACCCTCACGCCCGCGAGAGGGTCGCGGCGGAGGACCCTCGAGCGCAGCAGCCTCCATGCGGCCGAGCTGTCTCTGATCGCAACGTCGCCGAAGACAAACGCGAGGGCGCCCCGTGGCGTCACGCCTGCCGCCGCCGCCAGGAGGTCGAGGGCGACCAGGAGGTCGAGGGCGACCTCCCCGTCGCTAGCGTCGGAGAGGAGCTGGAGGATCGTCCGCCGCGTTTCGGTCGCAGCGCCGAGCTCGAACTGGACTGCCTTATGCCACGGCGGCATGGCGGTGAGTCCCGGCGGCCCAGCAGCCGCATGAGCCAGGCGCGCCCGCCCAGCCGCCAGCAAAGCGGCACGGCGCGCGATCTGCTCCCAGCGCAGGCCGATCAGCAACCCGCATAAGGCGCCGAAACCTCCTACACCCCCCCCAGAGCCAGGCGACGGGCCGAAGCCGGGGGTGAAGCGGACGGGGGCCTCGAAGCGCCACACTCACAGATGGCGTGCGTGATGGCTCCCTTTGCAGCGCGCCGTCGACGCGACCCAGGCCGTCGACGCACTGGTGGCAGCCCGCGAGGCGCAGCCCCATGCCCCCGCCAGCGCCGCCCCCACGCCTCCATGTGGCCGAAGCGCGGCGGGGCCCGCCCGCGCGGGGAGGAGGCGGTCCCGAAGTGGCGTTTTCAATTGGAATGCCGCTTGCGCTTGAGCCAACCCACCCCACATCGACACTACGCGCATACGCGCGCAGACACACAGGCGACGTTCGAGTTGCAACTGGCGCGTCCCTCCCGACCTCAAAACAAGTCACTCACGACACCTAACACCTGGCACCAGAAAATCACTGTTGATAATGCCATTGCGCGTCCTGTTCTGACCTCACAGGACGCTGCGGCATTGCCCTCAAAACAATTTGGACAAAGTGGCTGACGTCGCCTGCTTCAAAGTTCATTGAACAGTGTGCGACAGGAGTCAGCTGCCCCACACTCATGTCTCATCTCACGACCCGAAAATCTCGACTTACCAATGTCAACCTAACAACTTGCTCAGCCTTCAAGAATACAAAGGCTTAGGCGATGCAATTTCAAAGCTTGAGCCATGATTTCAACATTTGGAATCCGTATGTAGGAAGATGGTCATAAACAGCATGGCCAAAGCCTGCACATGCTTGCGACGGGTAGCAAACATCAAAACCTCAACGTTCAGGCTTTGCACAGCGCCAAGAATGATACTTTCAAAATATTCAAAGTTGCAAATCTTCAATGTTTCAACCGTTGGCCAACCTCCAATTTAAACTCCATCTCCTCCCTCGGCCAACCCCTGATACATCGGCCTACCGAAAGTCCCTTTAATCTTATGATGGGGATAGGGCGGCGGAAGCCGACGGTAGTAACAGTGCGCCTTCCGAATTCCTTGCCCCCGCAGAAGCCTAGCAAGGTAGTCTTCCTTCCTGGGTCGGGCGTGATGCCGCCGAGTGATACCACTTTGGGGCCATGAGGTCACGCACTCATTGCGTGCACCTGCGCATACTTCCCCGTAAGACTAGCCAGGGAAGCTTTTGTTGGAGCCAAGTAGTCCACCGTTCTCCCTCCCCCCTCCTCGCTTCTCCTGCATACTACACCTTCTGGTCTTCCGTCTCCCTCCTACTCCTCATCCTCATATTCCTCATCATGTTCCTCCCTCCTCTTCCTTTTCTTCATCTTTCTCCTGGTCCTCTTCCTCCTGGTCCTCCTCCAAACCCTCTTCCCCCTCCCCTGGTCCTCCCTCCCCCTCCTCGTCCTCCTCTTCCTTGTCCTCCTTGGTGCGCGGGTCCCCCCGCCCCGCCGGGGCTTCCCGTCAAAGCGAGAACACAGCGAGGGACGACGACAGAGAGAAATAGAGACGAACACGACGCATACGTATGCCCCTATCAAGTAATCCCACCAGCCCTCTGGGCGTAGGCGGTTTAACGAGGTTGTCGTCTCTCTGCCAATATCCCTCCTTCCTCTGCCTGGAACCCAGAACCATGCCGACCCCATGCGGGCCCGCCCCCCCACCATCCCTGTCAAAAAACCGTCCAAATCGCACTCTGTCTCTACATTTGGAGCATGCGCGGCCAACCCGACGCGACCACCCCCACTATCCATGTCACAAACAATGCAAGCACAGTATGGGGCAGATTCTTGAGTGATGTTCGTGAGGCCCGCGAGCACTGTGGATTGTTTTTGATAGGGACGGCGGGGGTGTCAGATATTCCCTGCTGCGCGCTGGGCTACCATCCCTGACAAAAAAATGCACCTCGCGGCTAAATCTAGATCATGCACGGCCATCCCGCGATCCCCGTCAAGTGGTTTTTACAGGGCCGACGGGGGTGATGGCGCGCGGCGTGGTGTGCGCAGGCCCACCAGACACAATGATGGGCATTGGTTTTCGACAGGGATGGCGGGGGGCGACATGTTTCCCGATGTGTGCTGTCACGTGCGCAGACACACCCGACGCACTCGGCACGTGCCCCGTACGTGGCGCACCTGGCGCGGCTGGAGTGTGCGGCACACCTGGCGCACGTGAAGCACGTGGCGCATCTGGCGCACCAGGCGTGCCTGGTACGCTCGGGCCCCAGGGGTGCCTGGCGCGCGTGGCGCCCCTGGCACGCGTGGGGCACCTCGCCCAAGCGTCAAGCACATGGGGTCGGCGTTGGCTCCCAGTAGCTGTCCATCCAAAGACGACCGCTGAACATTCTCAGGCTCGGGTGTTACTTATGTGTGGGGAGGGCGGGTGGGAGTGAGCTAGACGGCTTGCGGGCGGGTGGGTAGCTTGACCCCTCCTCCGACCCCCTACCCTGGACAAGGGAGGAGAGGGCCGCGATCGGTCACAGCGCCCAAGGTCGCCCAAGATGGCTCCAAGAGGGCATCAGAGACCCCAAGATGGCCTCCGAGATGGCTCAAGATAGCTCAAGATGGCTCAAAATAGCCGCCGACGCATATTCAAGAGGCCTCAAAACGGCCCCGAGGTAATTTCTAGTGCCACCCGAGCCCTCCAAGGATTTCACCAAGAGGCCAAAATGGCTCCAAAACCCTTTGGTTCGTGCCGTATCGCCTTATCGTTTCGGATGTCCCTCGGAAGCCCCAAATGGCCCCAAGACGGCCCCAGGGAGCCCTAAGACGGCCCCAAGGGGGCCCAAGAGCGCTCCAAGAACGGCTCCAGATGGCCTCAGCGCAACATGCTTGAGCCTCCGAGGGGGGACCTGAATCCGTTACCCCTCTTTGTTTGACCCTGGGGGGGCCAAGATGGCCCCAATAGGCCTGCCAGCCCCCCCCCCCAAAAAAAGAGCCCCAAGAGGGCCACCAGACCCCCCAAAAAAGCCCTATGAGTGCCCCAAATGGCCCCTCTCGAGGACCCCAAAAGAAACCCAAAGATGGCTCCAAGAGACCTCCCGGGAAACACTTCCAAGGCGGCTGTTGCACTACATGCTTCTACACATAAATATATAAACATACACATTTACGTATACGTATAGATATACACATGCATGTACATATACATATACATGAACATGTACAATCACCTTGTACAAACACATATACACATACATATACACATACACGTACATAAACATGTACATATGCATATACACATACATATACGTGTACATATACGTATACAATTAAATATACGTATACATATGGTGATAGGGCGCGAAGAAATATCGGTGCCCCTGCTTTTCGTGTCAAACTTATCATCTGCTGCACCGACTCTGAAATGCTGGAAAGGAGCCCTCTGCAGAAGGAATCCTGCGGAAGCTCGGAATAATCAGTGGCGGGTTCACGGACCCGTAATACGAACCTGTCGTGCGACACCCGTACTGAAGAATTCTGAATACGGGATCGTTGATAAACAACCCTATACGAAATCATGACGAAGGAATTATTTTGAAAAGGGCCCTCAAAATGGAACCCTGAGCCAGGAATCCGAAAAATGGATCCTTTACTGCGGAATCATTTCTAGTGAGCCATGAGTCCCCTTTTAGAATAAAGAATCTTTACGACGTCACCCTTAAGAAGAAATCTCACATCAAGGATCCTTAGAAAGGAACCCCTACCAAGATGCCATTACACGGGGATCTTTAAGAAGGCATCCGTAATAAAAAATGCTATGTAACATATCCTTGGTGCAAAAAAACACCATGGGATCCTCAATCCGGAACCGCTTTTATAACGAATCTTGACTCAGAAACCCTGAGTAATGATTCCTGGGTCGCGCCTCCTTCGAAAAGACACCTCGGTAGGGAATCCTGAATAATGACTTCTTGGTAAAGAACCCTGAGTGAGAAATCCGTTGTCAAGACCCTTTTTAATAACAAATTCTCAATAAGGAACCCGTAGAACGGAATTCTCAGTAAGACCTTCCCAGTACAATATCCGTTTGCAAAACTCCCTAACCGGGAACCCTGGGCAAGGTTCCCTTACTATGGAAGCCCCTCTCTACAGAATCCTTGCCAGTGAATCCTGCCTACCCTGAATCAGGAATTCGTTTTGAGGAGCCCTTGGTAAGGAATCTCGCGTAAAGGGTCCTTGGAAAGGAACCCTTTCTTTTTTGGTTTTCTGACATGGTGAGGTACCCGTAGTGAGGAATGCCTAGTAAAGCTTCATTCGTAAAGGAATCCGTGTTCAGGGATCCCCATACCAGAGTCCTTCATATCGAATCCTGACGAGGGAACCCTTCCTAATGATTCCTTTTGTCGCACCCCCTTAGTAAGGATGCATTAATAAGGAGTTCCCACTTTATCAGATACACATTATATATATATATACAAATAAACGGAAATCCTGCGCAAGAAACACTGACTGAATTATCAATAAGGAACCCTTGAGACGGAATCCTTAATAAGGCACTGTCATACAATATTCCTTTTGAGGGAGTCATTAATAAGGAACTCTGAACAACGATTCCTGAATAAGGAACCCTTACTACAGAATCCTTAGAAGTAACTCCTGCTCACCCTTAGTAAGGAATCCGTACTAAGGAAGCCTCAGTAAGGAATCTTACACTACGGAGCCTTAGAGAGGAACCCTTACTATGGTGTCCATACTAGGGAGTCCTTAATGAGGTATCCTTCGTAATGAATAACTGATGACATATCCTTTGTGCGGGATTCCCGTGCAAGTTGGCCCCTTCTGTGGCGGGAGGGGGGGGCGTCTGGGCCTGGGGAAAGATCCCGAAAAAGATGCCCACCAGGATCCACTGTTGCCGATGTGTTGTGAACCCGCGGAAAGATCAGAACTTGTGGATTCAGGAAAGCGTTGTTTCTTGTTCCTGGGATCTTTCCCCCAGGGCCAGACCGCATACAGGACGAACTCCAACCGACTGGGACGAATCCCAACCAACGTGTCCTTTGTTTCCCAACCAGCTTGAAAAGACAGACTGGTACTAATTCCAGACAGCCAAGTAACCTCAATGTATGGTTTAAGGGCAATACGATGTTCTTATATCAGAAAGCCAAATAATATGTTTCCTCGTGAAAAGAACCCAGAAGCCAATAAAGTTACCCTGGTTGGTAATGCGTACCAGGTTCGTCCACGAACGTCACTGTAAGAACTTCAAGATTCAAAGGTTTTAGGGCGTCAGGGCACAAAGTTCAAGGGCTCACAGGCTCAAGGGCTCGAGGGTCGAAGAATTCAACGGCTCAAGACACGAAGGGTTCAAGGGCTCGAGCGCGCAAATGGTTATATTGTAAGGTTTGAATGTTTGAAGGGTTCGATGGCTCAAGGGCCCCAGGGCTCAAGGGCACAAGGGTTCAAGGGCTTGGAAAATTAGGGGCTCAGGCGCTTGAAAGGTTCTCAAGGGTTTAGAGGGCTCAAGGGCTTAAGGGTTTTGGGGCTTAAGGGTAACATGAAGGGCTTAAGGGTGCAAGGCTAAAAGGGTTTAAGTGCTTAGGTGTTTCAATGGTTCAAAGGCTTCAGGGCTCAAGGGCTCAAGAGCGCAAGGGCTTAGAGGTTCGAGGGGTTAAGGACTTGAGGGAAGGAGCTGGCGAGCCATTGGGGGGGAGAGGAGGAGGCGGAGGAAGGGGGAGGAGGAGGAGGAGGAGGA
>CAUYUJ010000227.1:79952-99952 GCA_963575745.1 Prorocentrum cordatum | reverse complement strand
CGCACGCACGCACGCATGCATGCATGCGTACATGTATATGTGAATATATATAAACACATATATCTATACATATATATATGTGCAGTCATACATTATACATGCATGCATATATACACACGTACATGCATGCATACATACATACGTGCATGCATGTATACATGCATACACACAAGCATGCATGCATGCACATATATACATATATGTATGTATACACACATGCATGCATACATACAGACATGCATGAATGCATGCGTGAATACATACATGCATACATAAAGACATGCATACATACAGACATGCATGCATGCATGAATGCATACATAAGTACCTGCATGTATATCTGCATACCTGAAGACCGATATGCCTACATGCCTACATACATGTATACCTACATGCATGCATGCATGCATGCATACATACATTCATACACACATGCATACAAATATATGTATACGTACATATAGGCATATATGCATACATGCATACAGACATGCATATATGTACATGTGAAACCTGAGAGAAACAACAAAAACATCATATGTTTAGGGCTATACGGATGTGGGGCAACAGGGCTATAGGACCAGATGGCTATAGGTATATAGGGCTATAGGGCTATAGGACTATAGGGTTATGGGCACATAGAGCAGTAGGGCTATAGGGCTATAGGGCTATATGGCTATATGGCTATATGGCTATATGGCTATAAGGCAATATGGCTATAGGGCTATAAGGGCTATAGGGCTATAGGACGATAGGGCGATAGGGCGATTAGTGCTATAGGGCTATAGGGCTGTAGGGCTACAGGGCTACAGGGCTATAGGGCAATGGGGCTATAGGGCTATAAGGCTATAGGGTTAGAGGGCTACAGGGCTACAGGGCTATAGTGCTATAGGGCTATAGGGCTATAGGGCTATAGGGCTATAGGGCTATAGGGCTTTTCGGCTTTTAGGGGTATAGGGCTATAGGGCTATAGAGCTATAGGGCTATAGAGCTATAGAACTACAGGGCTATAGGGCCATAGGGCTATAAGGCTATAATGCTATAGGGCTATAGGGCTATACTGCTACCGGGCACTCGGGCACCTGGGCACAGGGGCACCCAGACACCCGGGCACCCGGGCACGCGGGCGTGCAGCCGAAATCGGCGCCACCCCCTAATCTAACCAGATGAATCGGCTAGGACCCTCACAGAGGCAAGCTCTGGTTGGGGAACATCGCGTGGCTGGATGGGGACGCCGCCTTCGGGGGCGACACCCGGGGCGGCACTCCGGGACGATCCCTGGGGGGCGACACCTGGGGGGCGACACCTGGGGGGCGACACCAAGGCTCGAAGGAGGAGGAGGAGGAGGGATGGAGGAGGAGGAGGAGGAGGAGGAGGAGGAGGAGGACGACGAGGAGAAGGAGAGGAGGATGGAGGAGGAGGAGGGAGGAGGAGGAGGAGGAGGAGGAGGAGGAGGAGGAGGATGGAGGAGGATGGGAGGAGGAAGAGGAGGGATGGAGGAGGGATGGAGGAGGAGGAGGGATGGAGGAGAGGAGGAGGAGGGAGGAGGGATGGAGGAGGAGGGATGGAGGAGGAGGAGGAGGAGGGATGAAGAAGGAGGAGGAGGAGGAGGAGGAGGAGGAGGAGGGGGAGGAGGAGGGGGAGGAGGATCACGCCGCGGGGGCGACACGGGACTCCCGACACGAACACCCCCACGTCCGTAACCATCTCCGCCCGAGGCGCTCTGCCGCTTGTGCGCCACACCGCCCAGGGCGAGACCCAGGGCGAAGCCAGAATCGGCCGGCTTCGTCGCGTGCGAAATCTGCCCGGGGCCCAGGGGGCCTCACCGCGCAGAGTGCTGCCCGGCAAGCCGATATCCTAGCCCGTCCTGGCTCATTCTACGCCTGCCCTTGCTGTGGTGCTGCCGTACGTGTCTCGGATGACCTCGAAGAGACCTCGTCCATCAGGTGCATCCCCGGGCGGGGCAACCTCTGCGCCCGCGAAGGAAGAACGAAACCGCGCTGCTGGCGGAAACGCCCGGAGCTGCCCGAGAGGAGCGCGCGCGCTGCGCGGACGGCATCGCTGCGGGATGCCGCTGCTCTGCCGGGCCAGCGCATCCCGGACCGGGCGGCGAGCGAGGCAGGATTCTGGGAGGGGGCTCGCGCGGATGCCAGCGCGCCCCCCTGGCAGGAGCGGCGGTGGAGGTCTGCGCAGCGGATGTCCTCGCTGGGCCGCGACAGCCATCGGCCCCCCAGGAGGAAAAACAGCACCCACAAAGAAAAAAAAACTCGTCCAACGGATTCCACCCGCCCGTTCAGCCTGCCCTGCGCGCCCCTCCTCCTCTCTGCCCTCCCAGCCTTCTGGCGTGCGCCTCCGACCACTCCCACCCTGGCTTCGGTCGCGCCGCCGCCCCGCCGCCCTCACTCTTATCCGCAAGGGCGGGGTGCTACGTGTACATGTGTATACCTATACCCGCCACTGTGCCCTGTGCACGTTGAGGTGTGGAAGAGTGCCAAGATATGCCTGATAGGGTTTTTCTGAATTCTAGTTTCCGCGGACTGTCGCGTGCGTCCACCCGACTCACCAAGGCCACTCTCCTCGTGCCCGCTCGAGGATGGTGCACTGCTTCCATGGCAGCTGATGCCTGAATCCCCGTTCCACGCATTCCCGCTCGAGGATGGTGCACTTCCCGCATGACAGCTATTGCCTCAACCATCGTTCCATGCGCGCCCGCTCGACGATTGCACACTTCCCGCATGGCTGCCACCTCCTAGAGCCCTCATCCCACTGTGCGATTCCGCATTCCCAGGCGCTGCTCCCAAGCGCTCCAGGGCCTCCCAGGCCACGATCCCTCGTTAAAAAAATGGATATGCGTCGCGAGCTTCCTAGACGGCCAGTGCAGGCAGCCAAGGACACCAAGACGGCCCAAGACGCCTCGAAGACGGCCCAACAAGATGGCCCCAAGACGGCCAAATATTGCTTCGAGACGGCCCAAGATGCCTGCAAGAGGGACCTCCACCAGGGTCCGAAGAAGCCAAAATCTCAAAATCATGTTTCCCTTTGGTTGTTGGTTGATTTTCGCTTTCTCGCCTTCGGGCTGCCGTCAGCTCAAGATGGCCCAAGAGGACTTCACGATGGACCGAGAGGCATCCAAGACGGCCCCAACACGGCACAAGACGGCCTCCCGTGGGACCCAAGATGGCCACAAAGGCCATTTGACTGCCCAAGACGATGCAAGACAGCCCCGCGACGGCCCCCGAGGGCCCCGAGACGGTCCAACAGAACCCCAAGCCAGCGTAAGAGGGCCCCAAAACGGCCCAAGAGGGCCCTAAAGGATCCCCAAGACTGCCTCACAGAAGTCCAAGACAGCCCCGATACAGCCTAACCTAGTTCCATCATAATCGTCATCATCACTAGCACCATTATCATCAGCATCACCATCTTCATGATCAGCATCCTCATCATCAACATGTACAACAACATCTACAAACACCACCACAACAACAACAACCCTAACATCAACAACAACAACAACAACAACAATCATTTAAGACTGGGGACACTCCGTTCTCACCAGTGCCAGGGTTTTCATAGGAGGCGGGCAATACCCCCACTTTGTGGGGGGGCCGGTTCAAGCTCTACCAAATTTCCAAACGACTCTTCGCCACCACCCACACCCAGCTTCCCGCCCTATGACGTTCGGACACTTCACTTCGTGGCATGCGGACGACCGTGGCTACTATTCAGGGCCCCGCGGCCGACGACGACGGCGTGCGCGCGCGAAGAAAAAACGAATGTGTCCAATATGGTATTATTTGACAGGGATGATGGCCCTGGCATGCGCGCAACCGTTGTTGCAGAAGTTCGAAGCACGTGAAAAAGTTGCTCGCAAGAGCCCGTTTGACAGAAATGTTGAAAAAATATTGGGTTTCCTCAGAAATCCGCAAGAGCGCGCAAGATGAATGTTTGAAACTTTTTTTTGAAAAACCATTGGGTTTTTCATGTTTTTATGTTAAAATCGCTACGAAAACTAAGGTTTTGGAAGGATTTCATCTTGCGCGCGCGAGTGTGCACTTTACCTTATTTTTTGCAAGGGATTCTTGAAGTTTGGTTATGTTAGAACAAGAAATGTCCACTTTAGCTTATTTTTTGCAAGGGAAAGCGGGCGTCAACAAAACAACCGGATCCGGACACCCCCGTTTTGCCTGAGACTTCCTCACGAAAATGATGAAAATGTGGCTGCGGCCTAGGCGCGGCGGGGGGGCGCGCACCAGGGGTCCCAACAATAATTATTCTTTAGAATAAATAATGTTCAACAACAACAACAACAACAACAACAACAACAACAACAACAACAACAACAACAACAACAAACAACAACAACAACAACAACAACAACAACAACAACAACAACAACAACAACAACAACAACAACAACAACAACAACAACAACAACAATAGCAACAACAACAACAACAGCAACAACAACAACAGCAACAACAACAACAACAACAACTACAACAACAACAACAACAACAACAACAACAACAACAACAACAACAACAGCAGCAACAACAACAACAACAACAACAACAACACTTACAGCAACAACACAACAACAACAATCATTTTAAGACTGTTCGCCCTTATCTGTTCGAGTGTCCAATAACGCATATTTCCCAAACCCTCGATTCACGCCCTCTTCGTCTTCGATCGAACCCCTTTTGGGGGGTATACCTTTCTTCCCTGCAGGCCGGGCCCCGGCAAGCGGCGGGGCGGCCGCGGACCGTCGGCCTGGCCAGCGGCAACGCTGACCGGCGGGGCGGCCGCGGACCGTCGACCCGACCCCAAGAGGGACGGACAGAGGACCGACCACGACGACGACGACGACGACGACGACAACAACGACGACGACGACGACGTCGTCAACGACGACGGCGACGACGACGACGACAACGACGACGACGGCGACGACGACGACGACGAGCGAAAGCGAGAGCGAGAGAGAACGACAGCAGGGCCACAAGGACACGAGGTAGGCCACGAAGGGCGACAGCAGGGACACGAAGGGAATGAGTATGGGGCCACGAAGAGCGCGAACGAGCGGGGGCCACGAAGGGCATACGTATACTGGGCCGCGGAGGGCAAGGACGGGGCCACTGAGGGCAGCAACGGGGCCACGAAGGGCAGCGAGGGGGCCACGAAGGGCGACAGCGGGGCCACGAAGGGCAGGAAGGGGGGCACGAAGGGCGACAACGGGGCCACGAAGGGCATGCGCATGGGGCCACGACGGGCGCGAACGATCGGGGGCCACGAAGGGCAGATCATGCGGGGCCATGAAAGGCAACGACGGGACCACTGAAGGTAGCAACTGGGCCACGTAAGACAGTGAGGGGGCCACAAACGGCGACAGCGGGGCCACGAAGGGCATGCACATGGGGCCACAACGGGCGCGAACGAGCGGGGGCCACAAAGGGCATACGTATACTGGGCCGCGGAGGGCAAGGACGGGGCCACTGAGGGCAGCAACGGGGCCACGAAGGGCAGCGAGGGGGCCACGAAGGGCGACAGCGGGACCACGAAGGGCATGCATATGGGGCCACCACGGGCGCCAACGAGCGGGGGCCACGAAGGGCATACATAAATGGGACCACGAAAAGCAGCGAGGGGGCCACGAAGGGCAGCGAGGGGGCCACGAAGGGCTGCAACGGGGCCACGAAGGGCAGCGAGGGGGCCACGAAGGGCTACAACGGGGCCACGAAACAAAGCGAGGGGGCCATGACGGGCTTCAACGGGGCCACGAAGGGCAGCGAGGGGGCCACGAAGGGCTGCAACGGGGCCACGAAGGGTAGCGAGGGGGCCAAGAGGGGCAGCAACGGGGCCACGAAGGGCAGCGAGGGGGCCACGAAGGGCTGCAACGGGGCCACGAAACAAAGCCAGGGGGCCACGAAGGGCTGCAACGGGGCCACGAAGGGCAGCGAGATCCCGATTCCTAGGTAATCTGTGAAGGGGTCCTAAACGTGAGCGCGACTCCTGGGTGCTTGGGTGTCGGGAGCGAGGCGCTGGAGTAAATTGCAAGAAATTCCAACGCAAGGTCGCCATTCTTCACTGAATTGCAAGCAAGTCTCCAGCGAGGGCGATTCCTGAATAAATTGTAAGGATGTCCCAAGCGAGAGCGCGAATCCTGAATAAAATGCGAGGAAGTCTCGGGCAGAAGCGGGGGTCCTGGCTAAATTGTGAGGAAGTCTCTGGCGGGAGCCGTTGTTGTTGTTGTTGTTGTTGTTGTTCTTGTTGTTGTTGTTGTGATTGTTGTTGTTGTTGTTGTTGTTGTAACCCGGGGGCCAACGACACAATTTGACCCTCAAGACTTTCCCTGATAAAAGACAAGGTGCGAGCCCCGGGAAGGGCACTTCAATCGAGAAAAAACATGTACACCAGACGGGGGGGATCAACAAAAAATATTCTTCAGAAATGAGTCCAACGACGACGACGACGACGACAACAACAACACAACAACAAGAACAACAAGAAGAACAACAACAACAACAACAACAGCATCAACAACAACAACAACAACAACAACAACGGCAACAATTACAACAACAGCAACAACAACAACGACAACAACAACAGCAACAACAACAACAACCCTTACAACAGCAACAACACTTACAACAATAACAACAACAACAACAACAACAATCATTTAAGACTGGGGACACTCCGTTCTCACCAGTGCCAGGGTTTTCATAGGAGGCGGGCAATACCCCCACTTTGTGGGGGGGCCGGTTCAAGCTCTACCAAATTTCCAAACGACTCTTCGCCACCACCCACACCCAGCTTCCCGCCCTATGACGTTCGGACACTTCACTTCGTGGCATGCGGACGACCGTGGCTACTATTCAGGGCCCCGCGGCCGACGACGACGGCGTGCGCGCGCGAAGAAAAAACGAATGTGTCCAATATGGTATTATTTGACAGGGATGATGGCCCTGGCATGCGCGCAACCGTTGTTGCAGAAGTTCGAAGCACGTGAAAAAGTTGCTCGCAAGAGCCCGTTTGACAGAAATGTTGAAAAAAAATTGGGTTTCCTCAGAAATCCGCAAGAGCGCGCAAGATGATTTTTTGAAACTTTTTTTTTGAAAAACCATTGGGTTTTTCATGTTTTTATGTTAAAATCGCTACGAAAACTAAGGTTTTGGAAGGATTTCATCTTGCGCGCGCGAGTGTGCACTTCGTGTCATTTTTTGCAAAGGATTCTTGAAGTTTGGTTATGTTAGAACAAGACATGTCATTTTATAGTGTTTTTTGACAGGGAAAGCGGGCGTCAACAAAACAACCGGATCTGGATGACATCGTTTTACCTGAGACTTCCTCACGAAAATTATGAAAATGTGGCTGCGGCCTAGGCGCGGGGGGGGGGGCGTGCACCAGGGGGCCCAACAATAATTATTCTTTAGAATTAATAATGTTCAACAATAACCACAACAATAACGACAACCACAACATCAACAACAACAACAGTAATAACAACAACAAGAAGAAGAACAAGAACAATAACAATAATAATAACAACAACAACATCAACAACAACAGCAACAGCAACAGCAGCAGCAACAACAACAACAATCAGTTTAAGACTGTTCTCCCTTATCTGCTCGAGTGTCGAATCACGCGAAGTTCCCAAACCCTCGATACCCGCCCTTTTCGTCTTCGATCGAACCCCTTTTGGGGGGTATACCTTTCTTCCTTGCAGGCCCGGCCCCAGCAAGCAGCGGGGCGGCCGCGGACCGTCGGCCTGGCCAGCGGCAGCGCTGATAGGCGGGGCGGCCGCGGACCGTCGACCCAACCCCAAGAGGGACGGACAGGGGACCGACCACGACGACGACGACGACGACGACGACGACGACGACGTCGACGACGACGACGGCAACGACGGCGACGGCGACGACGACGACGAGCGAAAGCGAGAGCGAGAGAGAACGACAGCAGAGCCACGAAGGACACGAAGTAGGCCACGAAGGGCGACAGCGGGGACACGAAGGGAATGCGTATGGGGCCACGAAGAGCGCGAACGAGCGTGGGCCACGAAGGGCAGATAATGCGGGGCCACAGAAGGCAACGATGGGGCCACTGAGGGTAGCACCTGGGCCACGTAGGACAATGAGGGGGCCACAAACGGCGACAGCGGGGCCACGAAGGGCATGCACATGGGGCCACAACGGGCGCGAACGAGCGGGGGCCACGAAGGGCATACGTATGTTGGGCCGCGGAGGGTACGGACGGGGCCACTGAGGGCAGCAACGGGGACACGAAGGGCAGCGAGGGGGCCACGAAGGGCGACAGCGGGGCCACGAAGGGCATGCATATGGGGCCACCACGGGCGCGAACGAGCGGGGGCCACGAAGGGCATACATATATGGGGCCACGAAACAAAGCGAGGGGGCCACGAAGGGCTGCAACGGGGCCACGAAACAAAGCGAGGGGGCCACGAAGGGCTGCAACGGGGCCACGAAGAGCTGCAACGTAGCCACGAAGGGCAGCGAGGGGGCCACGAAGGGCTACAACGGGGCCACGAAACAAAGCGAGGGGGCCACGAAGGGCTGCAACGGGGCCACGAAACAAAGCGAGGGGGCCACGAAGGGCTGCAACGGGGCCACGAAGGGCTGCAACGGGGCCACGAATGGCAGCGAGGGGGCCACGAAGGGCTGCAACGGGGCCACGAAACAAAGCGAGGGGGCCACGAAGGGCTGCAACGGGGCCACGAAACAAAGCGAGGGGGCCACGAAGGGCTGCAACGGGGCCACGAAGGGCAGCGAGATCCCGATTCCTAGGTAATCTGTGAAGGAGTCCTAAGCGTGAGCGCGACTCCTGTGTGCCTGGTGCTGGAGTAAATTGCAAGAAATTCCAAAGCAAGGGCGCTATTCTTCAGTAAATTGCAAGCAAGTCTCCAGCGAGAGCGCGACTCCAGAGCGCAGGAGGAGCGATTCCTGAATAAATCGTCAGGAAGTCCCAAGCCAGAGCGCGACTCTTGAATAAAATGCGAGGAAGTCTCGGGCGGGAGCGGGGGTCCTGGCTAAATTGTGAGAAGTCTCAGGCGGGAGCCGTTGTTGTTGTAACCCGGGGGCCAGGGGGCCAGTTTGAGCAGGAAGACTTTCCTTGACAAAAACAAAGTGCGAGCCCCGGGGGGGCACTTCAATTGAAAAAAAAACAATGTGCACCGGTGGGGGGGATCAACAATAATTATTCTTTAAGAATGAAAGTTCAACAACAACAACAACAACAACAACAACAACAACAACAACAACAACAGCAACAGCAACAGCAACAGCAACAGCAACAACAGCAACTACAACCACAGCAACAACAACAACAACAACAACAACAACAACAACAACAACAACAACAACAACAACAACAACAACAACAACAACATCATCATCATCCTCATCGTCATCAACATCATCATCAGCAGCATCATCAACAATAACACCAAGGCAAGAACGGGTCGCCGGCACCCTGGGGCCACGGTACCGTGTCCCCGGCCTCGCCAGGCTGGCGAGGACGGGACCCTGGCACTCTGCTCCCAAGATGCGGGGGGTGGCGGGGGATCGCAACCGCAACCGCGCAACCAGCACCACCACACGCGAATGGAAGCGAAAAGGTAAGGGATTCCCAATTGAGTTCTCGAAAGAGTATGGATGTGCGCGCCAGCAAATTGAGCTCCTGCAGCAAACTACCAGAATCCGACTAGAGCTGGGCCCAGCTCTAGTAGGATCCTACTAGAGCTGGGTCCAGCTCTAATCGGATCCTCCTAAGGAGCTCGGCCCAGCTCTAATAGGATCCAGGTAGAGCTGGGTCCAGCTCTGATCGTATTCTACTAGAGTTCGGTCCAACTCAAATACAATCCCGACTGGAGTTGGGTCTAGCTTAAATAGCATGCGACTCGAGCTTGATCCGAAAGGGCCCTAAGAGGGCTGGGCCCAGCGCTCATAAAATCCTAACTAGAACTGGGTCAAACTCTGATAACATCCTAGCAAGGCTGGGTTGAACCCCAATGAGATCCTACTAGAGCTCTGCCCAGCCCTGAAAAATCCCTCGGCCCAGCTCGAGTAATACTATACTACAAGTGAATCCAGCTCTACTGAGATCCAGCACTCAGCTCTCGTAGGATCCTACTAGAGCTGGGACCAGCTCTAAAAGGATTATACCCGAGCTGGGTCCTGCTATAACAAGATCATGATGGAGCTCGGTCCAGTCCAGAGCTCCAATAGAATCCTACTAGATCTAGGCCCAACTCAAGTCGGATCCTACTAGAACTGGGCCCAACTCTAATCGGATCCTTCTGGAACCCGGTTCAGCTATACAGAATCCTGCTAGAGCTGGGTCCAGTTTTAACCGTATCCTACTAGAGCTCGGTCCAATTTTAATGAAATCCCCGTGGAAGTGGGCCCACCTCTAACAGGATCATACTAGAGCTGGCCCAAGTCCCAAGAGGATCCTACTAGAGCTCGGTTCAACTCGAATAGGATCCTACTAGAGCTGCGTCCAGCTCTAATCCAATGAGGAGGAGGAGGAGGAGGAGGAGGAGGAGGAGGAGGACAAGAAGTACATTTAGGATGGAGTCGGACCATGCCCACGCCCGATGCCGGGCAAATTGCAAAGATGTCTGCTGATACGCGTGCAGGATTCCAGGTCGAACCATGGGCGGTGCAAAGACCCCGCAGGCGACGTTTGTCCACAGCCGCGCCGACAATGCCCCCAACCAAGGAGGACGTCCAAGCGAAGGACGCCCCCGAATTTGCCAAATCATCCACGGTGTGAGGACGTATTAGGCGAAACCGAACGAACACCAGCACAAGCCAAGCACATTGCGAGGACGTCTCAGCCGGAGCCGTCCCCAAACCAGGCCAAATCAGGTCCAAACCAAGCAAATTGAGGACGTCTCAAGCGAAGCCGTGCCCAAACCAGGGCCCAAACCAGGCAAACGGTGAGGACAGCCCAGGCGAAACCGGACCCAAACCAGGCCAAATCAGGCAAATTGCGAGGACGTTTCAAGCGAATCCGTGCACCAGGCAAATTGTGAGGACGTCTCAGGCGAAACCAGGCCCAAACCAGGCCAAACCAGGGCCCAAACCAAGCAAATTGTGAGGATGTCTCAAACGAGGCGCGCCGCCCAACCAGGCCGAAGGAGGCCAAACCGGGGCAAACCAGGGCCCAAACCAGACAACTTCTGCGGACGTCCTCAAAACAGAATCGCCCAGACCAGGCTCCATCCACTCTCCTTCATTAAATTGTAACTAACGAAATGGATCACCCCAGCGGCCCCCCCCCCTGCAGGCGCCAGCCCGTTTAGAATTTTACGGGGGGGGCATTTGGACCACATGTCCACTAAGGCGGACGGGGTTCGGCGCTGAAGGTTTCGTTTGTCTTTGGGTTGTTCTTGGGGCCTTGGTGTGGCGATAGGAAGAATGTTTCCGAGCCTGTAGAATTGGGTCCTACTCTAAAAAGATCCCACTAGAGCTGGGCCAAGCCCCAATAGGATCGTACTAGAGCTGGGTACAGCTCAAGTAGGAACCTAGTAGAGCTCGGTCCAGCCCTGATAAAATCCTACTAGAGCCGTCCAGCTCTATTCTAGGGCTTGGTCCAGCTCTACTAGGATCCTACTTGTGGTCGGCCCAGCTCTAGTAGGATCCTACTCGAAATTGGTCTAGCATTAATAGAAAAGACTCGAGCTGGTCCAACTTCAGCTCAAATAGGATCCAACTAGAGCCGGGTCCAGCTCTACTAGGATCCTGCGAACGGAAATCAACAACTGTTTCCTATTGCGGCTCTCTCGGAAAGCAGTTTGGAGCCTTTCTGTGACGTCTTGGATGCCTCGTGGGCCGCATTGAAGCAATGGTGGGCGTGCTGGGACCGTTTTGGGGCTCTGTGGGCCTCCTTCACCCTCCTTCTCCCGTCGCGGACGCTTTTGCTCAGCAAAGCGCGCCCAGAGCGCGGCCGGATCAATCCTGGATAATGCTCGTGGTGGCTCGGATCGAGTCGAGCCGGCCTCCATCCCTTTCTCCTGACAGATAGCTCCCCCCTGCCGCACCACCAGGCGTCTCGTCAGGGCGGGCTGAGCGTCTCGCTCGAGGCTTCATCACGGCTTGTGCTCCCGAAGCCTGGAATATGTCCAACAGCTCCACGGATGGAGGCCGGCGTCTTGTCAAAACGAGGCTGCTGCCATGGCGCCGCGCACACGTCTTGAAAATTCCCAAGTGTTTTCCAAGTGCTACACGGAGGGAGGGCTTCTCAAAGCTGGGCTCTTACCTGAGCGCCGCGCACACTCGATTCTATAAATCCACCCGTTACACGTATGCAAGGCGGTTCCCTTTCAAAATGGGGCGCTAGCTCTAAAAACGTCCACAGCTCACACCGATGGAGAAGGGCTCCTTGTCAAAGTGTAGCTCCCGACTTGAGACTCCCCCAACTTTTCTAACCAGAGGTTCCGAACGGTGTCATTTACAGCGGCACAGACGGAGGGCGGTTCCCTTTGAGAATGGGGCCCCCACTAACGACCTCCTCCCTCGACTTGCGTGACCCGGACTTCAAAAAACTGACACAGTGACAGGGACGCAGACGTCGCTTTCTCAATATCCAGTATGGGGCTCTCGCCGGTACTTCCTCAAATCACACGACCACTGTTACGACGATATGTCCTTGATTCCCTCCCTCCCTCCTCCTCCTCCCTCCCTCCCTCCCTCCTCCTCCCTCCCTCCCTCCCTCCCTCCTTTGGCGAGAAGGATGGAGGACAGATACTCCAAACAACGGGGTCTCGCCTGCATGACAGGCCCGCGGGCGCATTCATCTTTCAAGGGGGGGCGCTTCCCGCAGCGGAGGAGGAGGAGGAGGAGAGGGAGGAGGAGGACGAGGAGGAGGAGGAGGAGGAGGACGAGGAGGAGAGGGAGGAGGAGGAGGAGGAGGGGGAGAAGGAGCAGGGGGGGAAATGAGGAGGGAGAACACAGTTGAACCAAACTGTAGGGACTAAAGAGGAGAAAGATTGGAACGGGAGAGCGTGCTGCGGCATCGCTAATGCGTCCTGTGCCTACTCTTGTCCATTCCCCCTCCTCCTGTCCCTCCTCCTCCGCCCCCTCCATCCTCTCCAAGACTGCTCTTCCTACTCCCCCGTATCATCCTCCCCCTCTTCCCCCTTAGAAAGAGAGCGGAAGAAGAAGTGGGGATAAGAGGAAGTCAGGACGAGGTCAAAATCGGGTAAGGATCAGTCCAGAATCTCTGAGATCTGGTGGATCTGGAAGAGGCCTCGGGCGCCGCGGCCTTCTCAGAGCGCTTCGGTACGATCTGAAAGCGTGCCCGAGCGCTCTGGAACGGCTTGGTCCTCGTGCTGGCCCCGTCCGAGGGGAGCCCGTGGGCGCAGCCTCGTACTCGAGGAGTATGCTGTTCAGCTGGTAGTCCAAGCCTGGCCCCGGTGCCCTCCTGCCTCCTCGCCGCAGTCCCCGCTCGACGCCACTTCGTCGTCGTCGGCGGCGGCGCCGTCGTCGAGGAGGCAGAGCTGCGTGCCGGGTGCGGAGGCAAAAGGGGAAGAGAAGCAGGAGGGGGCGGGGAAGGCGGAGGGGCGTCTGCAACTCTGCACCACCACCGTCCTCCCTCCGTCTGTTGCACGCTCCCTCGCTCGCCGCCCCCCCGCAACCCGCCTTGCTCCATGAGCAGTCACCCTTCTCCTGGGCAACCCGTCTTCGTCGCAACACTAAACACCTCGTTAGCCATTCAGAGCGTTCTGCTTGAGACGTTCTCGAACGCCTCGATCGTGAAGTTACTCGGTTTGAGGGCAGATCGTTCTCAGCATGTAGTTCTCGTTTGAAACTTCTTAAAACGAAATCAAAACCTTAGCAATTCTGAAGCCTACACCCATGGGGGGCGTGTCAAAGACATCAATGGATTGCCCAGATGCGTGGCTGGGCTTGTTCACCGAAAAAAATGTTCATATCAGGAGGTTTTGAATATCGACCTCACCCTTACGCCTTCGTTGGATCCTGTGTTTCCACAGCTTTCTACTTCCCGCGACAGCAAGGTTGGAAATGCTGCGCCTTTTTTCCAGCTCGCAAATTCTTGGACTGCACAAACATGGCAGCAACGACATGCTAGCGGAAGAAAAGAAAAAGAGGGGAGGAGAAAGGAGGAGGAGGCATGCAGGAGCAGGGGCAGGAGGAGCAGCAGGAGAGGGGGTAGGGGGAGGGGGCAGCAGGACGAAGAGGAGGAGGAGGACATATATATATATATGTATATATATGTATGTATATACAATATACACATATAAAAATATAGAGATATACACACCAAACAAACAAACAATAAAACGAGCAAGCAAACAAACAAGAGAAACAGAGAGAGAGAGAGGCAGAGAGACAGCAGCCGAAGCACAGGGAGAGAGCGAGAAAGAGGCCGCGCCCCGAGCCTAGGCGCCTGCAGATGATCTCGCCGGGCCTGCAGGAGACCTGGCGCGAGGCGGCCGTGGGTCGGCGCCAGGGGGGCCCCGCCCCGGCGGCAGCCGGCGGCGGGGCGCCGCCACATGGTGATGGTGGGGATCGTGGTGATGGTGATGATGGTGACGGTGATGATGGCTATGAGGGTGCTGATGATGACGACAGTGACGGTAATGGTGCTGAGGATGGTGGTGATGGTGGTGGTGGTGATGGTGGTGGTGGTGATGAAGATGGCGATGGTGATGCTAAAACTTATGATGATGGCGTTGATGACAGTTGTGATTGTGATACTGATTGTGGTGGTGGTGGTGACGGCGATGGCGGTGGTGATGGTGATGGTGGCGGTGATGATGACAATGGCTATCCCAAAACAGGCCTTGCACTGAACGGGGCGGTCCAAGGCCAGCGAGGAACCCCCAAGAAGCGCGGTCACCTTCCAACCCCGCGGTGCCCACCGGGGCGAAGGGGTCCACCTCGCGCCGATCGTCAGGCAAGGACGTCCGCCGCTCTACCCCGAGCACGCACACCTACACATCGAATCGCTCGTCGAATCTGCGCACTGACGAGGATGAGATGCTGATGATGAGAATGATGTTGGCGAAATGGAGAAAACGGTAAAAAAGCGTGCACGAACGCGAGCTGAGAGACTCCGCGCACTCTGCTGGTCGAGGATGGCACCCGGCCGCACCTCACTACTCTTTCTTACAATACGAGCGAATCGAACACCCGCACCCGTGTAAGGCACGTTCACTGACAAATGATCTGCGTTCCAAGGCCTCTCGGAGACACTTTTTCATCAGCGGCGAAGCGGCGAACTCCGCTCCAGCGAGAAGCTAAATAGGGGCATTAACTAGCGAATTGGCCGGCGAGCAAGGAGGGGTGGGAGACGACCGAGAGACAAAAGGGACGCTCAGACGCCGAAGAGTTCGACGATGAGTAGCCGGGGGGGCAGCAGCAGCCAGGCGCAATCTCTCGGAGACACAATTATGCAATGGATTCGGGCTACCATTCTCTAGAGAGCCTCGATTCGACGGACTCCTCGCACACTTCGTGCATCACGGGCCCTCGGCTGGCACCCATGGCGTCTCCTTGGAGCCTCAATCCGACACAACCCTCGCGCATGTCGCGCCCCACAGACCTCCAGGAACGATCTCGTGGCGATCAAGGCGGCCAGAGAGAGCCTCGCTTCGGCGCGCGGCGCGAGGCTCTCATCCTGCATCCCCTCTCGTCCCGCATCCCTCGTCCCTCGTCTCTCCTCCCTCCCCCCTCCTCCCTCGTCCCTCGTCCCGCATCCCTCATCCCTCATCTCTCCTCCCTCCCCCCTCCTCCCTCGTCCCTTGTACCTCGTCCTGCCTTCGGATCCCTGACTTCGCGCCTGGGGTCGCATCTGCCCTGCTTTCGTGCCTGAATTTCGCGCCTGGTGACTTCATGATGGCTTCCGGAAGATTTAGTGACGGACGTGAGCTGCAGTAAGCTGACCCCTCAAACGGCCAAGGGGAGCTTCAAGTCGAGGCACCCCTCGCGCACTTCGTCCCCCATGGGCAACCAGAATGCCGTCCGATACCCAACGGGACGCCAACATGGCCCGAAGAAACATTTCAACGATCGGTACCGACCCCCGTCGAGGCAGTACTAACACCCACCGATTGCAAAAACTGCGTGCAAGTTTCCCCCTGGGAGCCCGCCGTGACGCCCGCTCTGCGAACTCAATAACAACCTGAAGAAATACCATGCGAGAGTCCGACTTTGAAAAAGAGTCTCCCTCCAACCGTGGGGCTGCTGGAAGAGATTGAGACGAATGTGCGCGGCGCTGGGGCGAAAGCCTCATCTTCGAAATGGGCCGCCATCCACCCTTGGACCTGCTGGAGATAGGTTGAGGCGGCGTGAAGGCGAGAGCCACATGGTGAATACCATTTATGAAGGGGCCCCAGGACACACAAATAAATACACACAAGTAAAAAAATCCCCCCTAGTTTCCCATATGTTCTGGGTTCTTGTCTTCCCCCCCACTTCCCATATTTTCCCATATCATCCTGGGAGTCGACGATTCATTGTGTCTGTGTGTTTTTTCCCCTCCTGAATTTACCCTCTCTCCATTTGACTGTCGTGTGGTAAGTGTCCGGCTTCCTCCTCGAAGAAACGGTCAAGAGAAGTCCCAGGGCGAAACACGCCCGGCCCGCCCTGCGGACACACACACCTGGTGGTGCGACGAGGACGAGCTGCTCACGAGGAAGCGGGATGGAGGAGCGAGGGAGAGGGGGAGAGGGGGAGAAGGGAGAAAGGAAGAGGGGGGAGAGGGGGGGGGAGAGGGGAGAAAGGGAGAGGAAAGGCGGGAGGGAGAGAGGAGGGAGGGGCAGGGGGGAAAGAAGGGAGAAAGGAAGAGGAAAGGCGGGATGGAGAGAGGGAGGGGCAGGGGGGAAGAAGGGAGAGAGGAAGAGGGAAGGCGGGAGGGAGAGGAGGGGAGGAGGGGGACTGGGCGAAAGGAGCTTGGAGGGGACAGCAGCTGGGGAGCAGGGAGGACAGAGAGCAGGAAGGGAGGAGGGAGGAGGCTGGGAGGAGGGCGAGCGCCCGCGCACCTGACGCAAGGGGTGGGTGGCCCGCACAACCCAGCCGGGCGCCCGTCTCCTCCGCCCTCCGCTTCTCTCCTGCTCTCTCCTCTCCTCTCCTCTCTCTTCTCCTCTCCTCTCTCCTCTCCGCCCTCTGTCTCTCCTCTCCTCTCCTGCTCTCTCCTCTCCTCTCCTCCTCTCCCCGCTTCCTCAGAGGCCTCCCAACTGGGGTCCGAGTGCATGGGGTCGGGGGATCGCGCCGCATCACCAGTGCACCCCCAGTGCACTGGCGATGCGTCGGTGATGCATCGTCGACGTCGTCGGCGACGCATCGGCGACGTCGACGCGGAGATTGGAGCCGCATCGCCGATGCATCGGCGATGCGGCGCGATCCTTCGACCCCATCTCTGCTCGGACCCCGCTTGGGAGGCCTGAGATCCACGCGTGCCATTCTTTTGTTGCGGGCGTGCCCCGTCGCCCCCGGGTGGCCCGGCGCCTTCCACCCGGGTGTTTAGAAGAAGGCCTCCTCGACGGGCGCGCGCCCCTCTCGTGGCGGTCTTCGGGCTCCAGCGGACACGCCCGGCGCCCAGTGGACACCAGACCCGAATCGGGTCTGATGCCAGGGCCGCAGACTGGGGAAGACAGAGGATCCAGGAAGGGAGGAGCAGGTTGGGAGCAGGGAGGGAGAGGATGGAGAGAGCAAGAAAGGGGGGGGGGAGGGGGGGAGGGAGGAGGGGAGAGGGGAGAGGGCAAGGAAGGGAGGACGGAGAGAGGATGGAGAGAGCAAGGAGGGGGGGGGGAGGAGGGGAGGGGAGGGGAGAGGATGGAGAGAGCAAGGAAAGGGGGGGGTTAGGAGGGGAGAGAGGCCCAGGCGGCAGCTCAGACTCGCGCGGCAAGGACGCGAGCGCGGGCGAACCACTCCGGAGGGCGTCCGGATGGCGATGGTCCCGTCGCCGCCCTGCGGGCACGGGCGCCGCGGCAGCAGGCGGCCGGCAACGCCCAGCGAAAGCGTGGAATGATCAGACGAGGGCAAAAACTACGAGTCGTAGGGCGAGGGCGAGAAGGGCAATGAGCACAGGAGGATGAGGAGGAAGAAGAGCTATAGCAAGAATCCGCCGGCCCTTCGGCATGTTGGTGAGGCGCTGTCGTCGTCTGCGTCGTCGACCTCGTCGTCGCCAGCCCCAAGAGGCAGAAGGAACGAGCAGAGAAGAGAAGCCTCATAGTCGAGTCGATTCCCTCCCCTTCTTCCCCTCCCTGACGGGGGGGCACGGGGGGGAAGGGAGGGGTGTACTGGCCATCGCTCGGACGTCCATTCCCTATTTTTGTTCGGTTTCGTGCGTAGTTTTTTCGCCAAATGATCACGGATGCTCCTCGATGGCCCTCGCCGAGAAAAAATGCACACGTCCGAGCGATGCCAGGTGTATGGAGGGGTGGGGTTAGGAAGGGGGTGCGGGGGGGGGTGTAGGTGGGCGCGCCCTGGGTCAGATTACCGCCCTCCCCCACGGGGCCTGTCGGGTCCCTCTGGGGCGTCCCCTCTTTGGACCAGGGGGGCAAGGCGATCGCCCCCTCCGGGGGGGGGGGGGTCGCAGGCGAGGGTCCGGGGGAGGCCCTGCTCGTGGTGGGGAGGGGCGGTCCTGGGTCAGAGCACCGCTCCCCGTCAAGGTCGGCGGCACTGGCCGTAAGGCCTTCACAGTAGAAGAAGAAGAACAACAACAACAACAACAACAACAGCAACAACAACAACAACAACACCAACACCAACAACAACAACAACAACAACAACAACAACAACGACAACAACAACAACGACGACGACGACAGCAACAACAACAAGCTCAACAACAACAATAATAATAAATTTAAGACTGATCGGTCTTATCTGCTCGCGTGTCATTCAATACGCGTACCCCAAATCCTGGATATTCGCCCTCTTCGTCTTCGAGCGTACCCCCTTTTGGGGGGTATATTAATTCCCTGCCACGTGTGGTTAGTGAAGCCCTTGAAAACGAAGGCTAACAGATAACGGGGGAGAATGAGGACGAAGGGATCGGAGGAAGGGAGGGGAGAGGCAAGAAGTATCAGGCGGGAGCCGCGATTCGGTGGTAAGTTGCTAGGAAGTCCCAAGCGAGAGCGCGATTCTTCAATAAATTGTGGGGAAATATCAAGCGGGAGCCGCGATCCGGTGGTAAATTGCAAGGAAGTCCCAAGCGAGAGCGCGATTCTTTAATACATTGTAAGGAAGTATCAGGCGAGAGCCGTTGTTGTTGTTGTTGTAAACCGGGGGCCAACAACGCAGTTTGACCCTCAAGACTTTCCCTGATAAAAAACAGGGTGCGAGCCCCAGGAAGGGCAGATCAATCGAAAAAAAAACAATGTGCACCAGACTGGGGGGATCAACAATAGTTATTCTTCAGAAATGAGAGTTCAACAACAACAACAACAACAACAACAACAACAATAATCATGAGAATGAGAAGGATAATAATAAGAAGAAGAAGGAAGACTGCGAAGGGAAAATAAATATCAACAGTGCGAAGAAGACAACTGATGGCGGCAAACGAAGGAAGAGGAAGAGAGATGGCAAGAGCTGTGTTCTACATGTGCATGTTCTTCCTGGTCGGTGGGAGATGCTACTCATCTTCGTTCTCCTGCTCCGAGGCCCAAGGCCACCATTCTTCACCAATCTTGGTCAGGCGGAACATGCGCGTTAAACCAGCCAACCGACGGATCTACTCCTCGTCCTCCTCCATCTTCCCTCCTCCTACCTCCCGCCCACTCTCTCCTCCTCTGCCTCCTCCTGCTGGTTCTCATTCGCCCCCACTCACCTCCACCGTCGATCACCTCCTCCCTCTTCCTTCTCACCCCTGCTTCCTTCTCCTCCTCCTCTCCTCCTCCTCCTCCTCCTCCTCCTCCTCCCCCTCCTCCTCCTCCTCCTCCTCCTCCTCCTCTCCTCCTCGTCCTCCTCCTCCCCTCCTCCTCCTCCTCCTCCTCC
>CAUYUJ010000227.1:74952-77452 GCA_963575745.1 Prorocentrum cordatum | reverse complement strand
TCCTCCTCCTCCTCCTCCTCCTCCTCCTCCTCCTCTGCCTCCCCTCCTCTTCCCTCCTCCTCCTCCCTCCTCCTCCTCCTCCTCCTCCTCCTCCTCCTCCTCCTCCTCCTCCTCCTCCTCCTCCTCCTCCTCCTTAGGGCCACTGGGAGGTCCCGGGGAGACCGACGACTGGAAGAAGCCTCCGGGGCCCGCTTCCTCCAAGAGCCGCGTGCCTCCGTGGCGAGCCACGGCGCCCTCGTCCGCCCCTCCTCGCGCATGGGCTCTGAGCGCACATTCGAATTCCCACTTCGTGGGCCGCCGTGTGAAGGCCTGCAACGCGATGTCGCGTCAGGTTGGCCGACGGGCACGCGGCGGAGGAGGGGCAGGAGGAGGAGGAGGACAGATGACTTTGGTGTCCGTTCGCCTGCTCCCTCCCCGTCAGGTTCACGTACTAGACCTTTTGGCCACGGGGGGGCCGCACGTGACGAGGTGTTCCGCGGCACAAGTACATGTTCTGCGCGCGGAGATTGGGAGGCCGCGCGACGGCATGCGAGCGCACTTCACACTGAACAAGAGAAGGTCGCAGAAAGCAGCGAGACGGCCGCGGAGAGGATGCAGGGAAGGGGTCGTCGCGCCGAGACGGTCATCGCGGCCCATCGCTCTACAAATGCGGCAGCACAAGTCTTGAGCACGTTGCGCACACCACCGTGAGGATACCTCTCGTCAGCCTCACTCTGCCTCCTCGCCCTTCCCCTGCCCACTCCCCTCATCCCGCCCCGGGCTCGGGGGCTTCCCTCTGTGCGCAGAACCACCCCCGCCATGGAACGCGCGACCACCACAGGAAAGTGCCGCTCCCACTGGAAATCCGCCGGCCCCCTTGTGGGGCCACCAGGCTGTAGGCCCGTGATTCGCAGTTTCCTGTACCAGTCGTAGGTTGTAGTTTCCAGTGTTACAGTTCTGCTTCTTGCTGGTTACTGTAACTAGTTGACTTATTGCTGGTTACTGTAACTAGTTGATTGACCGCGCGAGGGGGGGGGAGGCCCAAAGTGGCTTTTTAGCGTCCCCTGGGCGCGTTGTCTGAATTGCTGGGGGGGCTCGAAATCGACACCCCTCACGCAGATCCGCGGGGTCAGGGTCCAAAAACACAGGGGATTTGCCACATTTCTGAAATTCGGTGCCACCCCTCACGCAGATCCGCGGGGTCAGGGTCCAAAAACACAGGGGATTTGCCACATTTCTGAAATTCGGTGCCACCCCTCACGCAGATCCGCGGGGTCAGGGTCCAAAAACACATGGGATTTGCCACATTTCTGAAATTCGGTGCCACCCCTCACGCAGATCCGCGGGGTCAGGGTCCAAAAACACAGGGATTTGCCACATTTCTGAAATTCGGTGCCACCCCTCACGCAGATCCGCGGGGTCAGGGTCCAAAAACACAGGGGATTTGCCACATTTCTGAAATTCGGTGCCACCCCTCACGCAGATCCGCGGGGTCAGGGTCCAAAAACACAGGGGATTTGCCACATTTCTGAAATTCGGTGCCACCCCTCACGCAGATCCGCGGGGTCAGGGTCCAAAAACACAGGGGATTTGCCACATTTCTGAAATTCGGTGCCACCCCTCACGCAGATCCGCGGGGTCAGGGTCCAAAAACACAGGGGATTTGCCACATTTCTGAAATTCGGTGCCACCCTTCACGCACATCCATCGCAAGGCGTGGTAACCCAAACTGCGAGAACTCCCTCGGCCCTTTAATCGCAAGGTGTGGTAACCAAGCCCGTAAACCATACACGTCTTACCAATCGCCAGGTGTGGTAACCCCTCTTGTGATCAGTTGGTTTTGCTGATTGCGAATCGGCTTCGCATGAAGTTTCGATACTGCTTCACGACAGCGCCAAGGCCTCATGACCTAGCTCCTCCCTGGCCCATTCTCCGAGAGAGAGGGCCGGCGGCAGGGGGCGAAGCCCCTACGGATAAGCTAAGCCACGACGGCGAAGAGAATCCAGGAACCACCCTCCGAGGCCCAGAAATGACCGAGAACGGCAGGGAGAGCCTCGCGCGTCGGACCTCGACGCCCCACTGATCCTCCGGAGACCTCCAGGGACCTCCCGAGGCCTCCGAGGAGCGTCAGGCGCCTCCGGGAGCCTCCTCCGCCGCCCTCGCCTCCCGATCCCTTCTCGAGCGCGCCTGGTCCCCAGGCCCTCGGAGACAGGACCGAGCGAGGAGTCGGGAGGAGCGAGGGGCGACGGGAGAGGAGCGAGCATTAACACGGAAGGACTGAATGAGGAACGGAAGGCGGAGGCTGGGGGCCCGAGACCCCCAGTCGGCGCCCCCCCGAGCGCGGCTCATTGGGCTGTTCCCCTCAGTTGGCGACGAGCGAGGGGGGAAACGAGAAGGAGAAGGCCTTCTCAGAAGGCGACGGGACTTCTCAGAAGCCCTCGCGCCTTCTGACAAAGTGTTTTCTGTCTTCGGGGAAGGCCTTAAAAACTTCTCAGAAAGCCGGGGAACTTCCGAACCTTCT